>JAVQJL010030264.1:0-16442 GCA_036024295.1 Nannoperca obscura | reverse complement strand
CCCCCCCCCCCCCCCCCCCCCCCCCCCCCCCCCCCCCCCCCCCCCCCCCCCCCCCCCCCCCCCCCCCGGGAGTCAGATATGTGTGGTTCTAGAAAGACAATATTATATATTGGAAAATATAGATGGTGTCTAACTGCACATTTTTACAGCTATGTGATGAAAAGAAGGACAAGACCATACATAGATAGTACACTTAAGTTTAGGAAGACTTCTTCTTTTAGTTAAGACATTTGTTTTACTATCATTTTGTTTTCTCATACAATTCTCCTTATTCTAAAACATCAAAATGGTTAAAGCTGCACTAATCAATGTTTTTATATTAACAACAGTGAGAATGACTATATGAAAAGAGTTAATCATGATATGGATGGAGGAGTCATTAGAACACACTGTACACGACCTGCTCAGCACCAAATGGCTACTTGGTGAACATAGTGGAGCATTTAGGGTAATTTATTTTAAATAGGCCTAAAGTCTGTCTGAACGGGGCCGTGATGTAAGTTCATCACAGTATGAACATGATGAAAACATTCATGATACACAGATAAAGTTATATAGATAGATACATATGACAGATGCTGAGTAATATATCACAAGGACAAACACAATCTAAATAAATCTCACTCTTTCTTAGTTCGTCCTGCTCATGATCAAAAAGATTAGTAATAAATATTCATACCAGCAGCTGGTACCAGCACAGTGTCAACCATGATGTCACAGGGGTCAGAGGTCAAACTGGTTGGAGCCGAGGAGACACTCAGAGCCTGGGTCATCATGTCACAGCACAGGAAGAACTAATAGGCATGAATGAGTCATTAGTCAGCTTTTAAAGGCGAGGTTTTTTTTATTTATAAATTGGTAAAAGGCATCATTATTAACACTGATTTAATACAGTGACAGATCAGTCAGGCTCACAATGACATTCCCCTGGTGTATGCTGAGAAAAATAAATGATACAATGAGCTATTAAGGCTGTCTTCTTCAAAGGGTGAAAAATCTTTTGCCTCATAAAAGTTTCAGGATGTTGCCACAAACAGCTTTTGTAGTCCGTGTTGCAATGATTTGTCAGTTATTTTGGGGCGTTTTGGTTAAAAATACCACCTACTACAGACACTCTCCTTAACTGTCTGAAGATGTGCCACAGCAAATCCGGTAACCTCTTCTTTCCCAAGGCGCCACCCCAAGTTATGTTTAGATGAAGTCACACAGAGGTCGCGACCCTGAGCAGACAGTGGGTCACAGCCCCACTGACCTGTCTACATTTCCTCCATATACATGTTATTATTCAGGCATGCAGCGAGGAGACGGGGGTCGGGTTACTGTGTACTACTCATTCATCAAAGCAACGAAGAGAGAGAGAGAGAGAGAGAGACAGTGAGACCACGGGATGATAAATATCAGCAGGAGCCATGACAACCACAATAGTAGCAGAGACCCAAAAAACACAGTATTAAACACACAGTGAGTGAAAAGTAAGGAGTGTGACAGAATGTGGAGGGAAATGAAAGAGCGATGTGGTGAAAAAACAACATGGATACCTAGCAGAGAGCCCAGAGGCCTGTAGGCACAAATCAGTGCCATCAGCCCCGTGGCTTAGCTGAGGGGGCTGACGGCCCATGAATGCATCGTTAGCTAAGTGGCGGTTTATCTATAATGATCTCATGAGAACGCGTACACTTGAAGCAGTTTTGCAGTAATGCTTCATCTCCTACATACATTCAGTGCCTCTTAAAAGCCCCCACGTTGCATATTTAATTGCAGGTATATGAATATTCAAGATCCAAACAATTTAAGTACTTTATAAAATAATACTGTACGAAATCTGTTCACAAAGACATTTTCTGACATTGTCGTTTATCATACCCACGAAAAACCTGTCCTCGGTCTCTCTCCATCTGCCTATAGGGCAGATCCAGAAGACAGCTTCTTCAGGAAGAGAACAGACAGATTTAAACACTGCTCACTGGTCCTGCCTGACTTCCCAAGTCAGGCAGGATGACTCCAGGGGCTGGAATTGAAAATCCAAGGATAAAAACAGAGAGAGAAAGGGAGGGGAGGAGGAATTAATGCCAGGTGAGTTAAAGATTCACAAGATGGAGCAAGAGGGATGACGCAGAGCGGAAATGAGGTAGAAAAAGTACATCTGATGAAACTTGTACTGTGACAGTAACAGTGGTGCGAGGATTGGCGATGCTATACTGTCACAGCAGCAGTGGTTTCAGTTGCCCTTGGTAGAGACCCATTCGTTTTCTTCAGAGATAAAGTTAAGTGACTGACGCTTCAATGGCTTGGATCGCTATGAAATGCTCCTGGCTGAACATCAGTGCAAAACATTAACAACTGTGTTATGAATGATCTGGTTCTTCGATAAAAATGTTGCAGCTGGATATGAAGGAAATGACCCAACTGTTTCGTGTATTTTGGCCAGAAACTGTGGCCAATCACAGAATTCTAAAGTACAAAAGCAGACTGAATGACAGCAAGCTTGAGAACTTTACCAAAGTCAGCACCAGCATGTCTTTCCAGACAATCGCTGTGTCACAGTTTAATGCTACATACTAACTATCTACAGTGTGTACTATTTACTCATCTTTATAGCACACTGTTTTTGCAGAAAGTATACACGAAATCAACAGAGACAGCAAAATGTTTTTCCAATGTTTTTCTGAGATGTTCCTGTAGCTGTATCACCACCACCCACAATTAGTTTTAATGTTTTGCAGCTGTGAGCATCTCCTTCATTTCCTCTGGGCATTGCATTGTGGGGGGATAGCATACACAAACAGCCCACTCAAAAATAAACCTTTTTTAATGGGGAAACTTGACTGTTTTGAGTGCACTTTATTTACTCACTTTTCCAATGTTGAACTTTCCACATAGAATTAGTTTGTAGTGTTGTAGTGTGTGGTATTACTCTACATTAACTGTGTCCATGTTATTCTGGTTAATCCTCAAAACACATTCATTTCCACAGAGACTTACCATAGAAATTTCTTCAGTAGAAAATAGCTCCAAGTAGTTTGGGGTGAACCAACCCCTTTAAATTGACCTCCGCTGAGAATACAAACCTCTTAACGGCTGCAAACACATCTCCACTTTCACATACTGTGCTACCAAATGCACAGACATATACAATACATGCGCATACGTACACATATGACGTTTTGTTACGACAAAGATATAAACACCATCGTACGAACAGACGTGCAAGTGGAACCTGAGTCTCTTGTTTACAAAGGCATATTTACACATAACTTGCACAAAAATGATAAACAATTACCACTGTCATACAGTTTCCCTTTAGAATAATATAAAGCACATGTGCTTGTTGGGCTTGTAAGTGCAGCTTCATGTTCTTGGTGGGATGATAGTATTACACTGTGTATACCCACCTGCTGAATGAATTCTATAGCAGAATACTTTGCAGTACCTATGTGCATAAGCGTTTCTATAGTGATATGCATACAGCCCAGAGTAATTACAGTTATGGGAGTTATGTATGCACTTAATTAATTTGTGTGTGTGTGTGTGTGTGTGCTGTCTCTAGGTAGACTCTCTTCAGCTTGTGGTCCCTTGCAGTCTCATTAAATGTGGTCTGGCAGGGAGCGTAGTGCTGCACATTCTCAGGGTGTGGTGGTGCTGGCTTAAATTTCACATTTCTATGAGCATGCGTGTTTGCATGCAGACATGTGTGTGCACGTTGGCGCAGCCGCGTGTGTGCATGTGTTCGACTGCTTATTAGCTGTAGATGCCATTCTGCGCTCTGATTGATCCCACAACCGTTCACTGGTTGGCCTCCCACCAAACACATAGGCTGGTTTTAATATCCTCAACATGCGCGGCCCAGTTCTTTAAAACTGCCTGCAAATGCCTACATGGGTGTGTGTCCTATAATGTGTATGTGTTTATATGTGTAGCTGGCACAGGTCTTTAAATAAAAATGTACTGAAGCGAGTTTGGACATTAATGTAAAGCAATACTGCCACAAAGAAATTGAAAAAGCGGCCAAGGTAATTTGAGTCTGGAAGCCTTGTGAAATGTTGGCAAAGAGGAAATTATTTAATACAATCCTCTTCCTGCTTGTGAGCCTGTATCCTAATGCTTTCTTCTTGTATTATTTTCCCGCTTGTGTCTGTTCAAAACCATTCCCTTGTCTCTATCGCTTTGCGTCCCATTTTTCTTTTTGCCGCTCCCTCCCTCCTGGCTCCTCTCTTCATCTCTCCTTCTCCATGCTGGTTCACCTCGGCAGAAGTTCATATTTTTCGTGTCGGTGCCGAGACTGCCACTCTGGCGCTACTTGTTGGGAGCATCTGACAAAATAGAGCCGCAGCCGTGGGTGTCAGGAGCCTGTGATGTCTGAAGCAGCAGAGTATAAAGCTCTCAGAGAGCAAGAGATTGTTTGGCCTGTGACAGTGCCACACTCAGACACACTGTTTAGATAGGACAAAGTGACAATGCACTTCCTGCTACGGTTGAAATTCTCAGACAATGCCGGGTTATGAGAAAGTCAAAATCGCATCTTTCATCTCTGAGTGTCTCTGCAAAAAGTTTGTAGCCATGGTCAATCACGTTAGTCTGCAGTCATAAAGCAAGAGGAAGCTCCATAGCGACATAACAGTCAGCAGGGTTTTGTTGTGATTTAGTAAGTACTTACTTCTTAAGTATCACTGTTGAATCTCTGCCAGCACCTTGTGCTGTAACCTCAAGCATGTAAATGTTTTTTGTTTCTCTCCTACAATAAAGTATCACATATTACCCGCATTATTATGTTATTTCTGCAAGAGAATGCATTTAACACCAACCAATAAAAAGCAGTGTTCCATAGCACAAGTCAGAACATGTTACGTGTTACATAATCCTTTTAAAAATGAGAAATGCTAAATTTAACAAGAAGTGTCTTTTAATAGAAGACTGCATGCCTCTTGCCAAAAAACCTTTCATTAAATCTGGACACACTGACAGTAATGTCTCTAGCACATGAGACGCTCATATAATAAAACACTGCATTGTATGGTGCAGTTGTTACTAACTTTTTTGGCTTGTCAACCCATTAAATGAAGCAATGTCCACTTGTGACCTGATATAATCTATGACCAGGACAAAGTGTATCACTACAGTGGATGGATTCCTTTTACAGTAGATAACAAAATATATGTCTATATTGGAAATGTCATGTATTGACATACATAATAAAATATTTGCCATCTGTCAATATAACAAATCATACACATCATTATATTTTGTAATGTCCATTCTTGACACAATAGCTGTATGTGTGTGCACCCTTGTAGATGTATTAAAATACACATGCTTATATACTAATGTATACGTGCAAAATCTCCAAGTGTACTTGAGGTACAGCAGAGAACTGTCTGTATGGAGTCTCTTTAGCCACATTTTGTGAAAATAAGACTGTAGTGGAGTGCAGGAGAAGAAGAGTGGTTTCTACGGACATTTATCCACGATGATGACCATTCTCTTTGAAGAAGCAAAATACAACCTTGGGGGGAGGATTACTGCAAAGTTATGTATATCTATCAAAGCACACTAGGTTTATTTGTTTGTTTATTAGGTACACTGAGCTAAAATTGCAATTAATCCTACCTTTGTGAAGTCTACCCTCATTGATATAACTGTGGTGGTTGAAATATTAGAACCACCACATATTATTATGCAATAAAGTTCAACAGCAGCATAAATTAAAGGCTCCAACGTGATCATGAACACCTCTAGTGTATTTGTGTTTGTGTAGCGCCTTTTGTGTGTTTTATGTTTTACCTCTCAGGCCCCCCCGCTGTCTATTTCTGTGGTTATGTGACATTTAGACAGATACCCATTCTGTATGTGGCAGGAAATGCAGCCCAGGTGAGTTGAGAGGTGCAGACAAGGTCAGTGTAAACAACCAGTGAGCAGCTGTGGCAAAAAGCTAACAGGACTAAGAATGTGAGGCGGTGATGTGGTGAGGCACCAGCTTGAGTAGCATCACAGCAACAGTGCACACACACACACACACACACACACACACACACATAATTGTAACCCTCACAACCACATACACACTTAAGAATACTTGTATTCGGACACAAAAACTCACACACACATACCAGGTGTGCACTTGACACATGGTGATAATAGCATACAGGCATGACTAATACACAGAGCCTTACCAGTGAGAATATGGGTAAGCCTGGGCATATGGAGATCATCACTCACACCTAGAGAGCTAGCGATAGCAGTGGGAGAGAAGATCTATGGTTTTCAATGAGGACCTGGGCTCTGGCCTCTCAGTGCCAGAGCACATTACAGGCAATCACTTACTTTAAATAAGCACACCAAGAGCTGATTAAAGGAGAGAGGTTGGGAGAAAAACACAGATGGATGGCTGAGAGCGAGAGAGAGAGAGAGAGAGAGAGAGAGAGAAAGAGAGAGAGAGTTAAATAACATAAATCTTTGTGAGGATTGCAAGGAACGAAACTTCACACCTTAGTTAGTGGTCGCTCACTCATCTGATGCTGGAATCGAAATGAACCAGGTAGTGTCTGATGGGACCAGAGAGGTGTCGTCCCAATTTATGTGACAGCGCCTCGGCTGAGTCACCGGCATTCTAAACGCGCCTTTTATCTTCAGATCCGTCCTTTCCACAAAAGGGCCCATCGCTCAGCGACCCCCCCGAATAAGATAAGCAAGGAAGATCAGAGTCAGATGAGCAGATGAAAGGACTGAAGAGAGGAAGAGGAGGGTAAGTGTTATATCTGTGAGTATAAGAAAGGTGCTGTCATTACACAACGACCACTGCTAGGAATATTCAGGGCAGGGCTGTACAGGTCTGGCTTTGATTTGAAGGCATGGAAATAACAAACTTTAACAAGAACTCCATATATGAGATGCTCATACACACACTCCAACTTTTTATCCTATAAATTATTTTTTAATATTTAGCTGTGGAAAAGTATGCTTTGGACAATACTCACAGGGATCTCACGTTAAACTTTTTTTTTTACATCCTTTGATCATTAGTCTGATCATTAGGTCATAATTTTAATTCAAAGTTCATAATACCTTCAGACACATTCCCATCATTGTGTTTACTGCTAATTTGCATATGTTAGCATGCTAATATGCTAAAATCATGCTAAACTAAGATGCTTTGTAAGTATCATACCAGCTAAACATCAGCATGTTAGCATTTCCATTAAGTGCATGTTAGCATGCTAAATTTAGCATTTAGCTAAAAGCATGGTTGTAGAATCTTATGCTGTGTCTCAAATTGCATACATGTTAGTACACTATGTACTGGCTTGTGTAGTGCGTTTATTTTGACAGGGTAGTGTCGTCTCGAATAATGCTGTTGTGCGCTTACTGGAAATGAAAATCACAACCTTCTTCTACTTTTTAATGGCAGATTGTAACCGAAATGTCTGCCACCTTGTTTGCTCACTTGACTTCAATTCAAATGTATAAAAAAAGATAAAAAATGAACAATGAAGATTTCTCCAGCATAAACAAAATTGTTTTAACCAACATCAGAACTTTTGAGTTAAGGTAAACCTGCAAAACACCACAAAAGATTACGTGCAGAGACGAGGGTCTGTGCCAAGGGGTCTAATGGCTTAGTCTTTCTGCAGATAGAACATTAACATTTAACTAACTGTTACACAGACAACCAGACTCAAACACCGATTTGAACAGATTGAACTGACTGAATCACATGCTTCACTCTAACACTGCTGTAAGTTCTTGGCTTATTAGTGGCCATGCCACTGAGGGTCATAACGTGGGTTATTCACTGTTTTCTCATTATCCATTTAGCGTTCTGCTAGTGCTAATCTAATGGCACTGACTTGTAAGTTTATTCCAAATAAACTCCATTGCTTTAGTTCACACAACACACATCATTATTCCTTGTATGTGTCACAGATTGAAGTTTATTGCTGTCTCAACAGAGGACAAAAACATGTATTTTGTGCAATAAACCAGATTTTAATTTGCAGGGTAAATCTGAGGTTGTCATGGGAGCACCATAATAGGCCCTGAGACGATAGCTCTGCTAATAGGAAACATCATTCGCCACCCCCGTGTTCAAGGGTATGGCCTTTGTTAGCCAGTTAGTGCCTAATGGAGTAACTGCATTGCTCCGATTCTCTTTACAGTCGAGGAGTGAATTGTCTCAAAAATCAACTCTATTTACCTGCACAAAACAACGGTGTTGTTTAGAGTTATGATCAAACCCCTCCTCCTTCTGTGAGTGTAGAGTTTGAAATAAAAGAAAAAAAGATCTGTGCAGCTACTGATTCCATAATTAATTTTTGATGCTTTAGTGAGACGTCAATTGAACCTATTACAATAAACAGAAATCAGTGGCTTGTTTATGTGTTTTCCTCAGCCTTGGATGTAATGCAGAATGTGAATGTGCTCCAAATTTCTCTCCTATCTGAGGATGGTAGAAAAGGCATACTTCCAGAGGCAGCAGGTAATGTAGGCTAAAGAAACCTAAGCCATCCATAAATGTACTGCGGGCTATTGTGCACCCTACACTGCATACTGATAAAGTTAAAATAATGAAAACACCTGTGTCATCTTGGTCTTGCCTGGAGTAGCCTATCACATCCAGATTCAGGCACAAAGCATCATTACAGTAAAAATGACGCCAATCGCAATAAACTATTATAAGCTAAATTATAGCTGTAGTTAGTGTTAATTTCAGCATAAATGACATAAATGTATTTAACATGTAAATACATATAAATTGTGTTGTCAGTGATTTAAGTCACATTTAAGGGACAACCATAGACCTGTGCATGGCCCCCATCTGTATCCTTTGATTCCCCTTGATGGCTTGCACTCTGGACTCCATATATCTGTACCTGCTTTCTCCCCAGTGTGTGACCTTCCACGACCTGCAGCCAGAACACCGAGTCACCCTTCAGGATTATAGGCAGGATTATCATTCGGTTTGTGTCTCCCTGCTGCATTAATTCAAATGTTAAATAAGTCAAACCTAGAGAAAATGTTTCCAGGGAGTTTGTGATCTATATGAAACATGCCACGATTCAATTTTAATTTCCAGTTTGTGGCGGGCAGTCACCAACTGATAGTTATATCTGTTTCTACAGGTTTATCACTGCAAACAGAAAGAGGAGATATGGGGTAGGGGGGTGGATTAATGTGCTCATTATGGGGAGGATTCGGCTTATTACAGTTTTTACGCTGATACGTGTAATCCACCATTCTGGTAATGAAGCTACAACCACTCTGATTGGCTGTTTTTAATTGCTCTGATGGAACAGAGCAAACGCATTGGCCTGGTCCTAAAGCTTGGTGCTGTGTGACCATCCATATCCTGCATCTATAAACATTTAGCTATGAATTCAATGTGTGTACTGCTGACAAACAGTCAGCAACTAATGGGATTAGCTGCTGGAAACTTAGGGCAGTACATGACTGGAGTCAATTTATGGTCAGAGTTTAAAGGAGTGAGAAAGTTCCCGTTGCTGGCGACCAAGCTGCTAGTCTTATCAGTCTAGGCAACAGAAAATATAAAGTAAACACATATAAGGTGATCTTTAAGAACCAGAAGGAACTTTTTAATTGTAAAATACTTTCTTTGGAATCTTATTTATCTACAAATACCACAAAATGTGGACTTAAATATCACTTTATTAATGTCTAATAAAAATGTTGTGATTGTTATTTTCTTATTATCGTTATGTATAAGAGAAATAAAGAAAACTGCATTTTCAAAAATAAAAAAATGAATGCAGTATTGAAGAGAAAGTTCTGCTGCAGTGTGTCACATCTGGTAATGCCCTCATGGTGCAGTTTAACAGTAACAGCAGGGCGATAACAGGGGTGACTGTGGTGAACGGGAGAGCAGGCAGTACTTTATCAAGGTCCGAGGAGGAACAACAGCAGCGATTCAGAGGTGCTGGTGAGATTTGTAGGACAGAGGAAGCAGGAGGAGAAAATGTACTATAGGAGCATGAAGGCGGAGGAGGTGAGGGAGTGCGCTGAGATAACGGAGGTGATGGCGGTACATGGTGGGAGCAGGAGAGGACTTTATCAGAGCCGCTGAATGTCCTCCATTGTTGGGGTCCTTGCTTGCTGGCCTCAATGCAGATGTGCTTCAGAGGACAGAAGGGGAATAGGCGAGGAATTTGACAATCTCCACTGCTATCTCTCAATCTTCACCCGCAGCTGCTAACAGACGACTTCCCTCCTCTTGCCTTCACTCTCGCTGACTCTGTGAAGCCATTTGAAGTGTCACTCATTCGACTTGGTTAGAACAAAGCACACACAAACATGCAAAGTAAGCACAGGGGGTGCTCTGTGCCGTTCACACATGCATTTCTATTTGTATTTTTGAGACAGGGTTCATAAGTTGTAAGTAATGTCTTTAGAAATGTCATTAAATCTTTAATTACTGCTTTATAGATGTGTTATAAGCTATTAACACCTTTTGGGTGTTTGATCGTTGGATTTAGGGTAAATGCTGTAAAAAATGTTAATGTTTGGTTTCCCACATCAGTAAGACGTATCGGTCTAACTCCCCAAGAAAGCAAATATGCAATGGAATGTCAGACTATTCCTTTAAACAAAAACATTTAAGCTACAAAGAAAATACAGTGTAGGATGTCTTAGCAACCTACATCTCAGTACAAAAGCTTCCAACTGCTGCTTATTTTCCCTGTCATCCCTCTTCATGGCTAGGAATTTCTTGGGTCAGGGTTCATAGAGCTTTTTTAGAGTACAATATCACTTTCAAGGTATCTAAACCAAAACTTCCCAGCCTCCCAAAGCCTTTATCATCACATCTAAATTGTTGTCCACTGGCATTTATATTAACAAACACAGATGACGGTGCGATCATTTCAAATATTAATATTATGTGCATAGAACATATTCCTAAGCACCTGAACACATGCTGCCCTGCTTGTTTAAAGCAACACGCATGCTATGCTACAACACAGGGCTCCAGTTGAATTTGCAATAACATTCTCCTTGCTTGCTTATTTTTGTGTCTCCTGGGATATATTTTCTGACACAAAACAATACAGTTTGATGCCAACTGTCATCATATCTATTTTGGGACCGCTCACCAGTACATGAACACACCACAGGTCAGCAGACCTTTCAAGAACTACATTTGACTGATGTAAATATGTGCAGCATGCTAATTGGTTTGGCTACTGTCATACTTTACTTTAGGGAAATAGCTGAACAGCTGGAAAAGATCATTGTTTTTGTTCAAAATTAGATTAGAATTTTTTAGGATTGAGCATTGGGACACAATACAGTTCTCAAACAGAACAAGCAAACTAAAACTGACAGCCTGAACCTCTGACTTCCTGTACCTCATGAGCTGTCGACCTGTTTGGAAGAGGATATGACAAATCTCACTGAGAACCACCTGCCAGCTGAGCCCCCCTCCTATAATAAGTAACTTATTGTGTCCAGTTGCTATGGACACAGATGGCACAGGGCTAGACCGGGGCAGTGGTAATAGCTTGTTGGGAATGTGAATCTGTGTGTGTAGATAAAGGGCAGTTACTGTGACACTGCTCTGATGATAGGCTGGCTTGCTGGCAGGTAACAAACAGCAAACAAGCAGCACACACGCAGTGTCAGTCAAAATAAAAATAAATCAGATATCATAATCAGAAAGTACATATAACTTTATTCAACAGGCACAGGAAAAAGTACAGGAATTTGACAACGAGGCGTAAGAGCAACAATCACAACTTTAATCTCAGTAAAAGTAGGTATGATAATAAATCTATGATAATATCTTTTAGGTAATAAAAGATACATATGACCTGGTTTTAATTACCATGCTTATTGGTAATAATGTGTACTTAAGACAAAACCCCATGTCTTATTTGGAAGAGAAATTGAAGAAATGCAAATTATACTTTGTAAATATCTCTTTTTCCATCAGTTTTCACACCAACTTCCTTGTTCAAGTTTGACCTGTCATACTTGTGAATGTGTAGTTTTAAGTAGACTTATGTACAGAACACTCTCAGTGTAATATTTTACGTTTCTTAATGTGCTGCTTATATGTTTTTACAGTATTTTCCGTAAAGAGGAAGTAGATTAGAGAACAAATACTTTTCCTGTAAAAAGCTTTCAAATGCAAATTTAACAGACAAGCATTTGAGGTGATGCCACACGACAACGCATAAACAAAATCTCTGGAAAACAAAAAGACATGTAGGGGATCCTTTCAACCATAGTCGCAGTTTCTGTAGCCCCCATCAGGAAATCATACTGCTGTGTGACAACCATATGGAGAGAACTGGATAGTGTGTCGAGAACAGGCACGGCAGAGTTTTCACTGTGAGCTAATCTGTGTCCACTCCTATATTAAACTGTGTTGGTGTCTCTTTAGTTTTTGACCAATCAGTGGCTCCGTACTGTGATGTAAAAGTGCATCACAGTATGAAACCACTGCTGCTCTCACACCTAACTGTCTAAAGTTTGTAATACAAGCTAGAGCTCCCCTGTAGCATGAAAACATCCAGGACCACCACAGAGTAAGAAAGGGTTTTGTAGCAAGTTTTTTTCCCTTTAATACCCCATCTCCTCTGGTCCTTGTGACCTGCATTATCTAAAATAATTTAAAAAAAATTAACTATTACCATGAGAAATCAATATAATGAGCAAACAGCACTAAATGTTCCCGTTATGTTGTGTCAACATTTGCTGATGATTTGTTTTGTTTTGCAAGTTATGTTAATTTTTATTGCGTCACATCAATAGTTTTTACTCACCGTTACTGTGTTTATTGTCTGAATCTGCGGGAGTATAGTTCTATCCTAAGCTTTATGTTAATTTACTCTGGACAGGATACAGTGTAGTTACAGCTGTAGAGGAACTACAGCATTGTGAGCATCCTGCTCGCTGTGCCATAACAGAGTTATAAAACTGGAGGAAATGCTTGAAATAAATTGAGTATTGCGTAACCATCTGGGTGTTCAGGTTATTATTCTGTAGGGACGATGGCGCTTCTCCCCTCTGTTACAGATATGGAGTGCTGCTGAAGGGATTGAGAGAAATGACTGAGCCCAATGGCACAATGAGAGAGCATTGTTGTTAAATATCAGCCAGCTTAAACAAGAACATGTTTTATAAATTGTAAAAAAATGTTTTCAAAGATTCTTATTCTTTTCTTCTAATGTGTTCTTAAGTGCACATTTTTACTCTATGAGACCAAATGTTCACAAAGACAATTTGCCCCTTGTGTTCAAAATGGAGGCGTTGTTCATAAAGTAATTTTAATGTAAACCAGGAAGAGCTGGTGTTTCCTTGCTCCTGTGAGTCCGTCACATGGTGAGCACTGTTGTTCCGTTCTATAAAGGATTAGCTGTACAATAACCCTGTGTTACACACACACACACACACACAACATACATGACACAGGCATATCCTATAATGAGAGGAAAGGACAGATGAAGTGTTTCCACCTGTTAACGATTGTTACCAGCCACAGCCTCACTCTCCCATCAGCCCCTCTTCCTTCTCTCTCTCCACATGGAGAAAAACAACTATTACCAAGTCACCTTGAGCTCTGACACTTTCCTAAACTGCTACCGCTTCTCTTGTGATGTCAACTCTGACCTCCTGACAGCGTGGCTACCGTGGAAATAACCACACAAGCGTGCGCGCGGTGACATACGCTGACAATTGGATAACATCCCCAGCTGTCCTGTCACCTCCACAGCTCCTCCTAACCCTTGGTGTGTACATTACATTAGGCTAAGCCATGTGAGGTATTGTGCTTGTGCACGAACATATATGCACAACCACATGTGGTTATTTTGCCAGTGGCACATGTTTGTGTCCCGTGTTGCCACAGCCATCCAACGCAGATTTAGCGGTTGCCTTGGACTCCTGCAGTCAGGGGAAGCATTTGAGGGGCAGCACACACACACACACACACACACACACACACACACAGATACAAACTGACCACACACACTAACGGTTACAAAGAGAAGAAATAGAGGAAAATATGGAACAAAGAGGGGAGAGGAGCAGATTGGGCGCTAGGGCAGAAAGGAACGGGGTCTTGCTAAGCCATTCTGCTCCGCTCTTTAAGGGATGTGGAAATGAATATGAGTCTGCCACGTAATCAGCTTACCCCAGGACCTTGCTCGGTGCCTCGCTTACGCAACGCTCACACCATCTGAGAGCCTTTCATTTAGTTTTCATTTAGCGGGCTGAGAGACTGATATGCCACATCCACTGGCTGGCTCACCACAGCTGGGCTCAGCCACATACATCCTGGTCTAATTACGCCTGCTGATGTATAACTGTGTGTGTGTGTGTGTGTGTGTGTGTGGGTGGAATTGAGCTATGCAAGGGGTTGTGAGGGGTTGCGTACGTGTGTGAAATTTTGAGTGTTTTTATTTATCTGCAGATTGTGTGTGTGTGTGTGTGTGTGTGTGTTCATGCTACATGTGTGCTGCATCAGCTGCATCTTGCTGCTATATGCCAAGTACATCTTTCCATCTTCTTGTCAATCCTGAAATACCAAATGTCCATTTGAGTGCTTCAATGCATCACTGGCTCGTTGTTTTAATAAGCAACGAATCACTTAATGTTTCTGTCTCTGCACTAACGCATTTATTTACTATTAACAATGGCACCATCCACACCAACGTTTAAATAAACTGAAAATGCATCAGAAACATGCAAAAAAATATTCTTATATGTTCAATTATTATACACAGCAGCAGTCAGATCTTCCCAACGTTTCCCATGTTTTTATGATGTATAACTTCAAGTCATAAGATATTATAATTCTGGATTTAATGTCTTGTTTCTGACTTTGCACCCATCACTTGTTTTTGGCAGCAGCATGGGTAAAAGCTACCCTCCTGGGATACGATTTATTCTTGGCTCCAGCTGCCTTTTTCACTTTATTTTTTAATGAATTTAACATCGCAGATACATGGTTTGCTCCTTAACCCACTGAGCAACCACGCCGCTTTGCCTCAGCTGCTTTAATGAAACTACTTAAAATTCATCTTTTCCAGAGGTCCGGATGAGCACTTTATAATCTTTTACAAAACTCAACATTTTCATTTCTATGGCAAACTGCAGAAGTAAATAAGCACAGCTACAGCAGAGCAAAGCTGCATGTCTGGGTAACAACGCTGGCTTCTTTTCTTTTTTGTTTGGATTGGAAAGGGACTGACAGTACTTAGGGTACTAAGTCTGGATAGTTACAGTAAACATTTTAACTTTAGAAGAAAATACGTGACATTTGAAAACAGGCTTTTAATTATGTTGTGCAGAAATATTTGAAGGAATGCATGTGCTACAGGCCTCTAAGATACAGTAGTTAAAACTGAGATGTGTCTGTTAGGCACAAGCCTCAAAACAAGTCTTGAATGAGAACACCCCTTTTGTGGTAAATGCTGGAATGGACAGGCAGCATGCTGACAGGGGAAAAAAGTACCTCAAACCTGTATTTATCCAGTTAAAACGTCTGAGTGCACATGCTCCTTCTTAGCAAAACCCTGCTATATCAGTTAATAGCTAGCTGCCTCATACAACCACTGTGTTCTTGACTGGAGCAAGTCATGGTTATAGTGTTGAAACTGGTGGCATTAAAGAGTGGCTGTGTATCTTTTGAAAGAGGCAATAACACAATCTTCTTTCTACAAATGTAAAGCTGAATTGAATTGCAATGCAAACGCACCCTTCAAAATCTTTGCTTAGTTGGTTTGGTATGACCGATAGCTTATTTAAGCACTTTGGTTCAGTGTTAGAGAAAGATCAGTTAAATGATAATAAACACATTGTGTGTCCAATCACTGCAAAGTGCCTAAACATAACTGAATATTGTATCACCGGATCAATCATTTTGGAAAACAAATGAAATATGTTGTCAGTGAACCTTTTACCTGTACGTTCAGTATCAACATTTTCCTCATTATGTTAATAGAAACATAATCTGGTCGGCTTTACAATTCCTTCAATACGTATTTGCTGTTGCAAATTAGTTACATCAAAACCTAATTTCCGGGAGACAGAGTTGTGTATTGTTAATAAATTCATCTGTATGGAGGAGTTTGATGAAACACATAAAAGAATATATTTACTCTGGTGGGAGACATTTTCCACAGTTTGCTACTGATTGTTTGTGGCTTCACCCCTCTTGTCTGACAATACAAGCACCAAGTAACTGATCACTTGGGGGGTTGTTGTAGCTTTAAAGTTACAGATTTCATTCATGGCTGGATTAACCCGCTATTGGCCCCTCCTGGCAGAAATGAACTGTGAGCCTTCACTACAATTTGTAATCCAACCGTATTGTTTTTATGGCTTTAAGTAAGAGGGGGGGGGGGGAACTTTATAGCCAATTTAACAGTCAATACATTAAAACCTGCGTCCTCTTTCAGCAACCACGCTTCACTAACAGCTGTATTAGAACA
>JAVQJL010030262.1:0-27693 GCA_036024295.1 Nannoperca obscura | reverse complement strand
CCCCCCCCCCCCCCCCCCCAATTCTGAATGTTAGCTGTTATCTATACTTCTATCTAACATTATAGCCTTCAAAATGACGTGGGAAAAACCAAACATTTAGCGTTGATGTACTTACGGGTCATCATGTTTGTGAAAGCTAGTTTAGTTCGCGGGGACTGATTGCCCTAAGTGTTGCCTTCCAGGGAGACATCACCCCTCAGGCGGTACCCTAGCCTAGAGCCATGGATACGTCCGTGCCTTCAGTTTAAGCAATCAAATTGTCAATACGTATAGACTGGCTGATTGAGGATAGAGGCCACGGTTGGGGTTAAGACTGTCCCTTGATTCATTGCACTGCCTGAGAAGGAAGTTGTGCCTGAGAGACCAATCTCTGGGCTGAAATATCCCGAATAGTACAGTCAGGAAGTGTTGCTGTGAGTCGAGTTCGGACAAAGGTTGTTGCACATTTCTTTTGCTTTATACCTTCTTCTTTGTAATTGGTCATAAAAGATTCTGAAGTGATTTGGCAGGTAAGTCTAAAATAGAATTGCTTCTGATGTATGCACATTTATTTATCCCTCTTTCTTCCTCTTTCGGCCCCCCTCTATTCAGTGGACTTCTATTCCTTTCATACCTTGTCTGTGGTCATTTACTTTTTATGTCTTTTGATGAAGCTGATGAGAACTTATAATAGCATATATATGACATAATACCCATGATAGTCCACGCCAGTGATTCCCAAACTTTTAGGTGTTCCTTTAAGACAAAGCGATGTCTAGCCCACTTTTAACCCGTCACATGGTTGCATAAGACTACCAGTTGTTTTCTTTACTTTATCTTTAAGACCCTTAAGACATAAGAACCATTCAGTAATGTCCAGAAAAGAAATAAACAGTTTTTGGTATAACAAATACGTTTTGTTTTCATTTTTCTATCCTGATCATCTCATCAGTCAACATCAACACTGAGACCAGCTACTGCTGTCAAGCAATGCCTCTGTTCCGGGCTGCGGGTGAACACGGTGGGGCGAAGGTTCGGGCCGGGCGGAGGAGGATGAGGAGTATGGAGTGGATGGAGAGCTGCGGGAAGACAGATGAAGATGGCTCTGTCTTTTCATTGAGACGGCTGTGTCTGCTGAGCCTTGCTGACAACATGAAGGACGTGTGGGTGAAAGACTATGCTGACAACTACCTGGATCATTACTCATTCAGACACATCATGGGACCTTTCAACTTATTGCGTGAGTGTATCCCTCTCTTCCATTAACCATGTGAACTACACAATACTAATTCATCAGCAAAATGCCTGAGCTATAAATGTAAGTCTGCCAATAAGGGAAACTCAACCATTTACTCACAGACAGAGTGAGTCAGGGATTAAATGACGGGCTGCAGATGTTAAACTTCCTCATGTGCTTTCACTAAGTCTGATTTAACATGTCCCTGTAGCGGGTGAGCTGGTCGAGGAGCTGACGTGGCTGCTGTGCACCAGAAAGCAGTTGTCCCGGGCAGCCCTCCACCTCCTGCTGGTCCCCCAACTCCGTGGTCTGTCTCTACACAGGTGTCCTAGTCTGATCACCTCGGCCCTCTGTCCCCACATTGCTGCACGTTGCCAGGTCAGACAGAAACCAGTCTCCATGTCTCTGTCTTTATTAGCTACTGATTGCAAATCTGCACACCAGGGCTTTTGTATATTTTGTCTTTCAGCGATACAAGTTAACAGACTTTTATGTTGTTCACTCTCTGGCTTAAATCTTATGTCAGTGTTTGTGAATGTCTAGAAATATTAAAGACATTGCAGTAATATTGAGTGGGACACCTATTACACAATACAAGCTTAAATAGATTAGATGCATAAAAAAGCAGAAGTGATCCTTCATATTTTCAACATTTATCATATTTTTCACCCAACTCCCTGTAAACAGGAGTGGTATATGCAATTTAAAAATGTAATCAGTATAGTAAAAGTAAAAGCAGCTTATTACTTCTTAATGCCTTTATATTTCTTCTTTTTTCCTCAGGGTCTGTGGAGTCTGGACCTATCTGGAGCCCAGCAGCTGCCTTCAAAGGTTCTGTCTGAAACCCTCTATTGTCTACCTGCCCTGCGCTCGCTCTCCCTGGCTGGTACACCATGTGACAGATGTGTAATCAGGACAATTACCCAACACTGTCGCTTGCTGCGCCATCTGGATGTATCGCGCTGTCATTTACTGTCTCCTGCTGCACTACTGCCTCTTGGAAGTGAGGCTTTCTTTTTGTCCTCTGGCTGTCCGTCTAAGTCATCTTCTCGCTGCACTGCTACATCCCAGTCTTTTATTTCCCCTTCTTGCCCTGCACGCCTGTCTCCTCCCCCCCTCAGCAGCCTGCTGGCTCTGGATATTGGGTTTGGAGAGCAAGAGGGAGACCCTGTGGCGGCAGCTGCCTACCTCCTCCTCTCCCTGCCCTGCCTGGAGAGAGTGGCCTTGGAGGGCCTTGCACAGGCCTGCTGTCTCATCCAACACAGAGAGTTCGGCCAGACAGATGAGTTCGCTGACAGAGAAGGAGTTCCCAAGTTGGGGGAGGTGTGGAGGGAGTGGAGGCACAGGCAGGGCATGGACAGTTGGAGGAAAATAGGGGGAGCAGCAACAGATGAGGAAGATGAGGAGGAGAGGATATTGTGGAAGGGGTGTGGTATTGAGAGTGAAGAAGATGCAAGTAGAGGTGAAGGGCCAAGCTGCTCTCAGAACCAAGCAGAAGAAAGGAGAGGAAGAGTTACGTCACAGTCGGATGATGAACGACTGATCTTGCGTCTAAAGGATGTCAAGGGCTTATCGTGTGACTCTCTGGACAGTTTAAGTAATTTATGCCCAAACATCTACTCCATATGTGTGAACATTGATGATAATATAGATGGTAGAGGAAGAAGCCAGGGGTCTCTGTTAGCTGCGGGCCTTCAAATGTGGTCAGGCCAGCTGCGCAGCCTCTCAGTACACTATCCTGGTCCTCTGGTGGAACTCCTTCCTGCCTTGCAGGTTGCAGGCTCTTCCTTGGTCTCTCTCACCTTGGAGGGGGTGAAAACCAGCCCTCACACCCCTCTACTTGAGGTCATCAAGTGCTGTCCCAGACTCAGAGACCTTCTCATCTCTGCTGAGCCTCCCACCACGCCACAGGAAGAAGAAGACGACGAGGAGGGTCAGCGGGACGATCGGGATCTTCCATGGCTGCCGAACCTCTGCTCGCTCACGCTCAAGTAAGGCTAGGTTCTCCAGGTAGTAGAAACTAGAAACTATTGATCCTGGTTTGGGAGTCAAAATCTCAAAAATCCATCAAAAATTGACCAACTGAGTGGATTTACTGTTTGATCTTGGTACGGGCTCCACATGTAGTCATGTGTTTGACGCAGCTATGATGTGCCAATGATGTTTCTCAAAGACCTAATTTAATCTTAGTCATTAAAGTGAAATAAAAATGGAAGCTCTGAATGACAGAGGAGCATCATAAAGGTATATCAGCAGCACACACTCAAACACAAAATAAAAGTAAAGCTCAGAACATTGTTACACACTTTAACAATAACCCAGTTTTTTTCCCTAAGGGTTCAAAATGAATTATAATACTCTGTAGGAACAACCTACTGCATTCAACTCAATTTGATGAAGGCCATTAGATTAAAAGTACCTTGACTTGCTATTAAAGTATTCTTTTTCTTGTTGTTCATCTTCTTTGTTCTCCAATTTGTCTGAAGATTCTCCTACGAGCACAGCCAAATGAAGCCTGTCATGTCCTGGATGTCCCTGAAGAGGGTGCTCAAGTGTCTCCTGACTGGTTCTCCTCTACTGGAGAAGCTCTCACTGGTCTCCCTGCCATGTCCTCTGAACAGTGTTTTACTGGATGTACTGCATCTAGTGGACTCACCTCCCATGCCACTTGGACGGGTACAACACATTGAGCTGCCGCGGACAGATGTGAAAATGATGACAGTGAAAAGTATAATGCAGCGGAGCAAGAGACTCAAGTATGGAGATGTGAGGTACTGCTGGCAAATCACTAAGCTTGAGTGGCTGGACTGCAAGAGGATCAGTAAAGTCCAGGTTGTCTGGTCGTAGTAAAGAGATGGGCATCTTCCAATACAGGATTCAATTAAATCAAATTACAATACAATACTAACTTTTTGCAGTGTCAATTGCATTATCTCCGCTTGTATGAATACAACTTTATAACTTTCATTGTTTTTGCAACTAAAATCCTACAGACAGATTTATTTTACAGACAGCGTTTTCAGTGTTTTTGGACTGACAGATTGCAATATGATCTAAATAGTTGTTTAATATCAAAACATGTGGGACCTACTATACATAGTACCTTGAATGACTTGTATATTGTATCTTCTGTATGGCTTTTTATATAAATCTTTCAACTATCATGTTTTTCTAAAGTAATGGTGAATTGAACAGGCAACATGTAGGTTATGTTTGACGAACAGTGTGTATTATGTCCTTTCACTTCACTATCGGTATACAATCACATAAGAATTATAAGAAAATCATCAAGATGGCGGTTGGAGCACTGAATATAACTGCATCTAATAATCAAGCATCCAAATGCTTTGGGTTGTACAGAATATTACCACAACATATTGCGCAAGGTTCACAATGTAATTATAATAATTTAGAATGTAAGAGATAAAAAGGACAACAAATGTTTTTTTACATTATTACACTACACAACACTATACAGCTACATTATTATACTGTATAGTGTACTATAATGTAAGTATCATTGCAAACACATAATTATAAACATACATTAAGAGAATATATGATCATCTGAGACAGGTAATACGTGAATGTAATGTGAGGGTGAGAACCATCAAAGAAACAAGATAATAAAGGTAAGTGGAAAATGCATCATTACAGAACCAAACATACTTGATGCAAACAGAAACACTTAAGTGGGACCACGGAAATACTGAAAGAACAAAGTCTGACGGCTTTATTGAATCTACAGCAGTAGTTAGTTTGGAGAAACTGGACGGAATTATCGTTGCTTTTCCTGGTTCACATTGCAGTAAATAGGTGGCGGTAATGCACTGTAAGCCTGGTTGCAACCCGCTATTAAATGAAAAAGAAGATGAACGTTGGGCGGGTTGAGTTTACCTGTTTTGTCGCTTGCTATCCGGGCAACGCGGAAATCAAAATCAATCGCACCTTGTTCACGTCACTCACTGGAGACATGCTGCCACATACTTGGTCTACATTAGCCAGCTGTTAGCATCTGGCTGTTCAGAAAATGTGAATTTTTCTAGAAAAGGGTGGACTTTCGACTGTTTTGTTAGTAAGTATGAAATCATTTAAAGGCCACGAACATGTAACTTTGCTGTGTTGACACAGACGATTAGTAAAACGTAAAAACGTGTACAATTCAGGTACTTTAGCTCGCTGCTACAGCCAAACACTTGCGATAGTCACTCTTAGCAGACGTCTGAAAACACTTACATTGACGTTAGCTAACGTTACCTGCTTTACTTTTAACAAGAGTGTTTCTCTGCCGTCTTTCTGTTTGTGCTCATTTCTGTTTAGCGAGAACTTCCCGTCATGTTTACAAGTGAAAGCACTTCGTCTCACGTCAGGCCTTTCTCATACAAGAGCTCAAAAGTTCTCTTGCAAATGTTAGCCGCTTAATTTGAATATTCATATATATGTTTACCCCTCCCCAACAATAAGATCATGATGACATGTGAGGAAAACGGGATGGAGCCGCGGAACATGCCAAATCTCCCTCCTTCAGTAGACTGATTCTTGATTTATACCATCAACTAATCCTAACCAACACGTAGAAGACAATCTGCATCATGGGAAGGTTGGTTTGCTGCCATTTGTGGGAATGTAGAGTGATTCGTGAGCATATCTGTGACAGACTTTGCTCAGGCTCTCCTCTCTTTTATCTGTTGACAGGATCAGCTTTTCGTGCCTTTTCCCAGCTTCATGGCATTTCAGCCTGTCATCCCAGGTTCTTCCTCGGCTCCTGGTACCCTCCCTCAGACAGCTGCTCTTCATTGGCCTGGTGCTCTGCCTCATAGGACTACTCTACCTGCTGCTTGTCACTGGAAAGGGGAACGGCAGCTGGATCAGAAAGGAAAATCACTTCCACAGGTAAACTAACAGCTGCTTTCCAAGTGCTTATGTTGTAATGAACACAGGCGTTATTGTCTTAACAATTCTTTGTTAAGGCACTTGGCAAGGGTGACTGATGTGGATGCAACAGATACAAGCAACCCCAACCTGAACTATGGTCTGGTGGTGGACTGCGGCAGCAGTGGCTCCAGGGTATTTGTGTACTGCTGGCCACGGCACAATGGTAATCCACATGAACTGCTGGACATTCAGCAAATGAGAGATCAACACCGCAAACCAGTGGTCATGAAGATCAAACCGGGTAAGATACGCAGTGCATGACTTCTCTTTACTTAAAACAATATTTAAAGGAGAGGATTTGAGCGTTAGAAAATCAACAATTGGCAGTGTTTGTTTGCTCAAATGATTAAATATAATGTAAGACAAACCAGTATAAGCTAGCTTGTTATTTATACAGTATTAATGATTTTGGTCTTTTGTTTTTGTTGTTCCTCAAAGGTATCTCTGAATTGGCTACAACACCAGAGAAAGCCAGTGATTATATCTATCCGCTGCTGAGCTTTGCCGCACAACACATTCCCAAAAATAAGCACCAAGAAACACCCTTGTACATCCTGTGCACAGCTGGGATGAGAATCCTTCCTGAAAGGTACAGTTGGGCTTAATGAGCATCATCTAATAATGTAAACCCAACTTCCAGAAGTCCCAGATGTTAATATAGATGCAGGAAAAGGTCGGGTGTAAACAGGGAAAAGTATTGATGTTTTATTTGCTCAGACATTTGCTGATGAAGTTTCCGTGATTTAAAAAAAAAAAATGTAATCTCAGTCAGCAAGAAGCGCTTCTTGAGGATCTGCGGACAGACATCCCAGTCCACTTCAACTTTCTCTTCTCTGATTCCCACGTGGAAGTGATTTCTGGAAAACAGGAAGGTAAATAAAAGGAATAATAAGAATAGACTAAAATGTATGGCAGTTGCAGCTTTATTGAGATTCACGACTTTATTAAACAATTTGATTATGTTATAACACATGTAATACAGTGCAATATTTTTGATTCACCTCTTCAAAGGATAAGATATAAGATAAACGTTTATATATTAATTGTACAATGTGTTGTCATTGGCTTTAGGTGTCTATGCATGGATTGGAATAAACTTTGTCCTCGGAAGGTTTAACCATGTGCACAATGGTAAGTACCCAAGCAAGTAGTATTTCAACAGTCTGCCATTTTAAAAAGTATGTTTTCTCTTTTGTTTTTTTTGCCATTGGCCTATGGCTGATAGGCTACATGTTGACAATCTAGCATCACAGTAGACACATAATATACCCCGTCTCCTGTCAATCTTTCAAGATGGGCAAGCTGTAGTGGAGGTACATGTCCCAGGCAGCGACCAGCAGGATTTGCTGGTGAGGAAAAGGACTGCCGGTGTCCTGGACATGGGCGGGGTCTCCACACAGATCGCATACGAAGTGCCCAAAACTGTAAGCTTTGCTTCTCCACAGCAGGTTATTATCCACAACCAATTCTGTTTCTGTGCCGTCTTGGGTTTTTGTCACTCACCCTTTGTTCTTCTCCCTCCTTCCAACCTCTCTCATTTCCCGGTTAAACCTGTATGCATCATTTTTATCCCGTGGAGACGAACTGCTCTCCATTCATCACTATTGAAGGCATACTGTAAGCCTGCTGCATGACTCCATTGCAGGATTTTTGGACTGAGAACATTAAGTCATTTATGTAGAGACCGTTAAATGCAAGGGAATTTGTCCATGTCAAGATTTATGTTTAATAGCATGTTTGGCATACGCTGCTTGTCCTTTTTGCTCATTGTTTTTTTTTCTTTACGCCACATGATGTTCAATTGAATTTTCACTGACTTTAAACTAGGCATAACAATATTTAGTTTTACTCTTATGCGGCCTCAAACATAGGTGACCAGCTGTTATAATCGCT
This sequence comes from Nannoperca obscura, assembly GCA_036024295.1. Classification (NCBI taxonomy): domain Eukaryota; kingdom Metazoa; phylum Chordata; class Actinopteri; order Centrarchiformes; family Percichthyidae; genus Nannoperca; species Nannoperca obscura. The sequence continues at coordinate 19,649 of JAVQJL010030262.1, read as the reverse complement.
TTATGTGCTTCATGTTATCTTTTACATGTTAAACATATATGGACATGCACGGGTACATTATGAGGGTGTCGTCATTCTCAGGCTGATTTTTCTTTGTTCCCTAGGAGGAAGTTGCAAAGAACTTACTGGCCGAGTTCAACTTGGGGTGTGACGCACATCGCACGGAGCATGTTTATCGTGTTTATGTGTCCACCTTCCTGGGTTTTGGGGGAAATGCAGCACGCCAAAGATATGAGGAGAGCCTCAGCAGAAATACTGCCACACGAAACAAGTGAGACCCGAAGCCAGATCTAATTGCTGGATTTCAAAGTTCTTTTTACCAGTCCGTACACAGTATTGCGTGTATTTACACTGTATCACTGATTTCTCCAGGCTCTTAGATCAGCATATTGGTGAAACACCCGAGGCTCCCCTCCTGGACCCTTGTCTACCCAAAGACTTGCAGGATGACATTGGCCCCTCTACACAGAAGCTCTATCTGCGAGGAACGGGAGACTTTGACCAGTGCAGACTGATTCTCCAACCGTTCCTCAACTGCACCAACGAGAACCACACCTCCCTCAATGGTATCTACCAGCCGGCCATTGACTACAGCAACAGTCAGTTCTACGGCTTCTCTGAGTTCTATTACTGCACAGAGGATGTGCTGCGCATGGGCGGGGATTATAACGCTTCTAAATATGCCCGGGCTGCCAAGGTAAACGCTACGCGGAAGTATCACATCTACTCCCATGAAGCACGCCAGATACACACTCAACAAGTAACTAACGTAACCTGCGTTTGTCACCAGTCTGTCAAATAGCTAATTATTACACCCAACACCACCAGTGTTTCCTTCAAACTGTTTCACTTACCATTTTTGTTTTTCAAGGTTATTGGTTTATATACATTGAAAAGGCATGCACAGTATTTGATTTAGTATAGTTATACACTTTGTACAAAGCCTTTTTTCACCACCAATTAATCAAATATTCTTTTAATTCATATTCATTTGGAGTTATTGATCCCTGGCCTTTGACGTTTGCTAGTATAATGCTACTATAGGTTTAATAGTATACAATTATTTAGAAGGAACAGAGGTTGACTTGTTTATTGATCACTGGAAACTTCCCTGATGTTGTTGTTTAACATTTACAGAGTTACTGTTCCACCCAGTGGAACACTCTGAGGGAACGCTTCGATTCCGGCTTGTATGCCTCACATGCAGATCTTCACAGACTAAAGTAAGTCACACAGGATTATCAACTTGCATCTAAAGCTCAACAGAAGACAAGATACCTGTTAGTTTGGACTAGAATGTTCATCGATGGCTTTTGTGTTTTTGTCTGCAGGTACCAGTGTTTTAAATCAGCATGGATGTATGAAGTTTTGCACGCAGGCTTCTCTTTCCCAGCCAATTATAAAAACCTGAAGACTGCCCTATTGGTCTATGATAAGGAGGTTCAATGGACTCTTGGAGCTATTCTTTACAGGACACGGTTTCTGCCTCTGAGGTAAGATAGATTTTCTATCACACGTGCCCTCTTCAAAGACACTTTAGCAATCAAGCCTCAAGTAATGTCGGCTTGTGAAAACGATGGTCTTAAATCGCATCTGGTAAAAATCTGTTCTTCAATGTAAGTGGAGGAATGATTGGTTAATCTTCAGAGCTATCTTTAATAACAGCCCACTCTTATTTTGAACATGAGGCCGGTAATGGACATAGACAGAGACAGAGACAGCAGCATTTAGCAGCAGAAAGTACGTTAAAGCTGATGAGTGTCTCAAACATTGCCGGTCTAATATGTGTGCGTTTGCTTGGGTTCTTTTTGCCTCTTCCAGGGACATCCAGAAGGAAAGTCTGAAAGGAGCACACTCTCACTGGCGGCACAGCTTCTCCTTTGTCAACAACCACTACTTATTCCTGGCTTGTTTCTTCATTGTGTTATTGTCTATTATGCTGTACTTACTGCGACTCCGCCGCATCCATCGGCGCACAGCACAGCGCTGCACCCCCTCCTCTGTACCGTGGTTGGAAGATGGCCTTGGCTCACCCACACTCCCTATCACCCTCTAAACTTTGTAGAGCATAAAGCTTGGACAGCATGTCTGACCTTCCATAGTCAATCTTCACTCCCTGTCTCTGTGAGGCCATCTGCTTGTTCAGTGTGCTTTTTTTTTAAAGGTTTCCACCCTGAAAACAGGGCTTCTCCCAAGAGTGGACAAATGAGGAAGATCTAATCTAAAGTCTTCAGGCTTACCTGAGCCATAAAAATGTTTGTGTTGAAGTTATTTAGTTAATTATTGAAATGTCTTTTTCTTTTGTCTGCCTCCAGGTGTCTTCGATTTTATTTCTGAAAAAGACAAACACAACGATACTTTACTGGCTATATTCCATACCTGAATAAATTTGATATTTATACTTTACATTTCACAAAACCTGGACAAATCTACCACGGCTCCAATTGATTGGGCATTTGCCTTTCTTTATGCCTTTATATGTGTATGATCACATCTTTTCTTTTTGTATCTATAGTTATGGTACAAGCACTTACCATTTCTACAGAAATCTCAAATGCAATACGATTTATAATTAGTGAAAGGCGCACTTTGTAATGCAGTTGAGATGCACTTTTCAGCTGAAGTTGTCTTTTTTGGTGTTTCTTTCCTAAATGGTTCTGCCTCAACAAGACAAGTAGCCTTTAATAGCTATACTAGTGCAATACATTTCTTGTCACTGTTGGGAGACTTTTCAAAACACATCTGCTCTTTTGTTGAGAGAACTGATTTCTCCTAAAGCCCTGCTGAAACACTTGTGTTGGGTCATCTGACTTTTAAGTTGGAGACTGTTGCAAATATTTAAGTTGGGCTTCATTTTCAGAAGCTGTCATATCACTGCTGTGAGGGGATTGTAAATGAGAGCCCATACCCTATTATTTATATAAAAATGGTCTAGTGAAATGTTTGCACAGATGAATGTGAAATAAATGTCGTCACATTGCAATTCAGATATAAAGGTTTTGTCGAATACTTGTCTGGCTGTTTATTTCACGAGGAGGAAATCAGACTAAACAAACGGTGACTGACCCTATGCAAGGCTGCTGGTAATGCAGGTAGGACAAATGAGATGGTAATAATTGAGTTATGTAGTAAATAGTTCCAGTGTCCAGTCACCCAGCTCTTTATGTGTTCTGTTAATACTTGATGCACCCTGCATGTGGGACACACTAGACCATCCTGTGCGGTCCCCACTAAGTGCTACTAGTAGCCTTCATTCATTGTAACTTCCACAGTAAAATAATAAATCAGTATATTACTGTACTTTCAGATTGGCACTTGGAAGGGAAGGTATTTTTATTGTAAACATATTCCTAGTTCTTATAATACAAAGCATTTGGTTAACAACTTGCTTGTACTTCTATAAACTTGTAGTCAACGGTAACAAAGAGAAACTAAACAATTACATCTTTAAGTGTGTCAAATGATAATGTAATGTATGATGATGTGGTAATCACTATACAACTATGCTCCTCCACTATGAAAAGGTGGTTTCTCAGCTCTGTCTGTAGTTTTCCCATACTGAACATGTGAATACCAGCTGCAGCAGCTCTGAACAAGTGGCTCTTTAAGATGTCCGGCTCCTATAATGCTGAGTCACTGATATGTCACACTGCTTCGCCGACACGCCCAGAGTGTGCTTTGTGTGTAGAGCTTATGTAATGGTGAGCGACACAGGATAGTTACTCATTCGCTGTGAAGATGATTAATACTGTGTTTCTTTCTTCAAAAGAATAATATAATTTATAAAAACTATATCAAAATATAAAAACTATATACGGGACACAGCGTAACGTAGTATCAGAAAACTAAAATATTTTGACCAACAGATAGTTCACAAAATTGGAATTGGAAAAAATGCAAAGATCTCTCTCTGTCATGTAAAAAGGAGAGTGAATTGCTACAGAGCTGCTGAATCTTTAGTATGTTCAGTAGAAACAGGTGATATCCTAAACACAAACCTACAGTTCGATATCAAAGTGAAATTTTAACTTCTGGCTTGTAACAAGAGACAGGACCGCACAGCTAAGGAGCATATGATAAATTATTAAGAATAGGAGGTGTAATGAGAAAGTGTAGTAATTCATTTAGCCTGATTAAGATGGTTCCTTGAGCTAATTGAATTGAATAGGTAATTCATTTGAACCTGTAAGGTAGCATCATGTAATGTACATGTCTGAAAGTGGGATAATAATGTCATATGTCTTAACCAGGAGCTGAAACTAAAGCACGGCTGTGGTGCACCCCTTTCCTAAGAGGCTTCTCATTTCATATGATTGTTCATATGTGATGTACGGATGATGTGCGCAGAACAGTATGTTTAAATTTAATAGGTGAAAAGGTGGTGTGATGTGCTTTTTTTGTCATCTAGATGGTAAGATAATTTATTGTAGCAACAAGTGGGGGCCCTTTTGGTTCCTCAGTGCCTAAGATAATTATCTTCAGTGAATTTTCCAACAAATTATGTAAGAATGCTTCACTCCAAAAGAAGTGCCACCAAACGTTCCTGTCACTGGAACAATTTATCAGTATGAGCACAGTAGCAGCTGAATGCTTTCTGTTGGTTTGAAACTTAATATGGTTCTGTTGTGTCCACAAAACAAAAGAACACTTCCTCTTACTTGTGAAGAACTTTGAAGGACTAGGCTAGTAATAGAGTAAGTTTATACTGTAGGGTTATTAGCACTTTTGCTTAAATGATCAGACTATCTTCTGAGTATTTTCTTCCACCACCTTTACAACCATATTCAGTGCGAGGGAACCAGTCCTTCTCAAAAAGGAAAGTTGCACGATTTCTGTATAATATTAATGAACAGAGGCTTCCTGATAAAGAGACCAAACCTACTTATCTATCCACGCAGGACTGTGCGGTTACACTTTCGTCAAACCCATACAAAAAACTATCTTAGATAAACGGAGACAAGCTGGGATACATAAGAGGGCTGTGAAGTGTCAAGAGGAATCTGCCATGGAAACTTTTCATTGGCCGACTCAAACTAAGAGCCCGCCCGTTGTTGAGCATATGCAAAATGATAGGTCCATTCATGTGAGCCACGCCTTCCAGCTGCCAACGTCACAGGGGCGCTGGAACTCCACTAACTAGTGATGGTGTTGTGGTTGTCCATGCCGCTGACACCTCTCTGAGTGTTGTCTCGTACAGGAGACCGAGTGGTAGGGCTCACCACGCATGGAGTTGAGCTGTGACCGTGTGGCGGCAACTCTGGAGATGTCGCAGGTCAAATGCAAAGACGACGAGCCTTTTGATGGTGACGGTAACTACGAGAGCTTGCCACCTCATGTCTCAGTGGCGACCCACATGACAGCAGGAGCCGTAGCTGGCGTACTGGAGCACACGGTGATGTACCCCGTGGACTCTGTCAAGGTAACATACACAGACGCAGTTTAGCAGCATATCACACGTGTTTTGCCACTACAGCCCATTCACTGACTAGCTACAAGGCAGTGCTAACTGTACAAACATCTCGCTATTGCTTGCTAACGAACGTTAGCTATAAAATGTTCAAGCTGCCCATCCTTAGTTAGCCTCAGTGTTAGCTAATTGACGCACGACAGCGTGCTGACTGCAAGTAAACTGAACAAACTAGTTAAGCAGGCTAACTTAAATTGCATTGTGATCTAAACACAATGTGTTAGCTAAACCGAGCTATTTTCATTTTAATCACGAGCTCGTTTTGCTCTATGTAAACACGTTTCCATGCTATCTCGGTTGTTTCTCAAAGTCAGAGTTGTTTCTCCCATACAGTGAAACGAAATGAGTTATCCTATCTTGTCCTATTACTGACGTAGGGTAAGTGAAGGTCAAGTGTCTGACTTGACTGTAAACGATGTCAAACTACCTTAAACCTCCAAACTAGATGGATTACAACAGCCTTACCTAAACAACGTTACTAAACTTTGCGGTGCAGTATACTATACAGAAGTATACTTTTTTGGCCACTCACAGATTCATTGACCAACGTATCCCTTTTGGGTTGAGAGCGATTAGTCGATTAATTGATTAGTTAAACGAAAGAAAATCAAACAAATGTATCAAATAATCATTTTTCAAGCACAAATGTCAAACATGTGCTGCTTCCAACTTCTTAAATGGGAAGATTTGCTGCCTTTTTTTGTGTTATTTATTATTATAAATGAAGAGTCTTTGGGTTTTGGCCTGTTGATTGAACAAAAGGAGCAATTTGAAGACGCCACTTTGGGCTCTGGGAAAGTTGTGATTCACATTTTATAGACTAAACACTTTATTGATTAATTGATAATGAAAGCAAATCGTTAGTTGCAGCCCTAGTTGGGCTATTAGTTTCAATAAAAAACCACTACTTGAAATGTCCTGGATTATGAGATTAAATCAACACTATTTAAATCGTCTCTATCTATTCCCTAATATGATCAAGACATTGATTAGATTAGTTCTAACTGTATTCTCATAGCGAACAACAAAATGCAATTCAGCATCTAACCGGAAATTACAAACAGTATCAAAGTGCATATACAGCAGATATATATTAAATAAACCAATGTGGAATAAACAATAAACCAAAGGGGTAGTGACTGTAAAATGGGATGTAACTGTTATATACAAAATAAACAAAAGCCAATTTAGAAAATGTACAGTGTGAGTGATTTTGCCTTTTTTTTGTTCTTGTTGGACAGAAACAATGCCCTACACAGTGAAGATGAAACAATTAATCAATCAAAAGAAAATGTATCTGCTACTAATGACTATTTTTCAATAATAATGATGACGACAATTTTCTAGTTGCAGCTTCTCAAATGTGAGTATATGCTGCATGTCTGGTTTTTTATAATGATAAACTGAATTCTGGGTTTTGGACTGTAGGTTGTACAAAACAAGATATTTGATGACGTCACAATGAGCTTTTGGAAAAATTCCTAATTTTTTCTCATCATTGACTAAATGATTAATCGAGTAAGTAACCTGTACAATAATTCATAATGAAAATAATTGTGAGTTTCAGCCCTAATGCACAGTAATAAAAGAAAATGACTATAATCTTCTGATGACAGTTGCACTCGCATGAATCACAAGGAAGATCTAATTTGATCTTAAGTAAACTTTGATAAAAAGCCTGTTAGGTCTGACGTGTTGACTCAAAGTTGCCACAAAAAGAGTTGCACATCAAGTTACTGCCCAGGTGGAGTTCTTAGCTTTTCGCAAAACTGAACAAGCAAAGCTCCAAACTTGTTTAACGTAATTTGTAATTCAGGTCCAAGTTACCAAGGTGATGCTCTGGAGTCAAATACAGGGGCTGTCACAGAGGTAGACGGGTGATGAATGCGGGGATCACATGAGTTCACAAACGGAGAGACCCCTCCTGACTTCAGCACTTTGTATGACCGGTTTCAAAAAACAAATGTGTTCCCAGATGAGTGTCGTCTTGGAATTAAAGCCTTAAAGCGTTAATGTCCAGCAGCTAAATAAATGAAACGATTGGCTAGTTTTAAGCTTGGCTTGTGTCTGCAAAATAATTGCAAACCGTTGGTTCGATTGTGAACTTTGCCCCTGCAATCCTCCTGTTCGGCTCAGCTATTGTTTTCTAACAATGTAGTGCTGTTTTGATAATTTGGCATGCTGCTTTACACCAACAATAATCTTGATGTGGCACAGACAACTTCATTAACATACTGCAAGGGAAGAAACGTCATTATATACTCTTTGTTTCAGTTTCATAGTTCGCATGTGTGTAATTAAATTTCAAATTAACTTACAGGCCTTTATTACACAAAACACTGTTGCCATTTCCTCTTGAGGTTTTTAAGTTTTCACAAAGAACCTGTTTTGACATTTCAGTCTGAACTGATGAAAGGATGAATCATGGTTCCTATTTCTTCCAATTTACTTTACAGTGTACAGAATAGGAAACTGGTACATCAAAGGCATTCCAAAGATTCCAAACTGTGTTTGATGAAGTAACAAATTGGTGTCTCGCATCGAGCCTGAGATGCGTTTACCAGAAAGTCTGTTTTTAGTAAGACTTTGCTTGTGAATTTTGGTGGATAGTGGTAGAAATCCGCTCCACCGGTCAACTGCATGTTGCAACCTCCCAGTAACGAACAAGACACGGCGAGAAATTAGGGAGTAGCCTGTGCTAATGCTAAGAGGGGAATCTTATCGGTGTTGCGCACACACGCAGTGAAGGGTGTGTGCATGCAATTGTTCTTCTGCAGTGTTGATTAGTAAACCGCCACAGAGAAGGAACCGCCAAAAGCTGCATTGCCGCATGTAAATTAGAAAGACGGGACACAGCGTAACGTAGTATCAGAATCAAAATAAGAAATCCTTTAATAGTCTCGCAGTGGAGAAATCTACATAGATGGGGGTGTTTCCTTTTTTTCTTATGCTTAAATAGTTTTGTCACCACAGTCGGACAGTGATGTTAACAGCATCTTTTATGCAGACAACGCTCATGTTTTATTTCGTGCTATCATTAGCTGTTTCACAGCAGAGTCCAGTAAAAAAAAAAAAGAAATCATAAATGAACAGATTCTATTGAGAACCTTATGATTTCATTTACATGTTTGTTCTAAAGTTAGACCTGAAACTGTTGGACTAATAGTTTTTCTATTGCATTTCATCTGCTATGTTAAAATACCTATGGCATCCCACTTTGTGGCATTATTATTGAAGTATGGGTGCATGTAATGCACGTATGCTTTTAGAAACCATAACCACAATCTTTCCCAACGTACTCGTGTCTGTTCATGAGTGCGTGAGGTGTCTTTTATCATCAGGCATTTTAAAAAAAGCGTTGTCCTTGGATACAGTTTGAACTGTTGGTAGGTTGCTTTGTTCCCAGCATTATTTACCCTTCAAATTATCTCTAGAACAAACTGATAGTAGTTAACAAGTTTTATATTAAATGCATCACATTTTTGCCTTTTGTCTTCAACAGAACAATGGGATTTGTAGTGCATAAAATTAGTCACACAAACTTAAAATGTAAACTGCTGCCAAGTTCTGTGTGCCCCACATATGTAAATCTGTATCAAACGGAAATGTAATTGATATTTTATTGTTAAGCTAAAGGAAGGAAACACATTGGAACATGCTGAGGAAGATAGACTCGGCCTATCTCCTGAAAACAGCCCCAGATCTCTTTACAAATAAAAACATACTTTGTGGTGTCCAGATAACTTGGCATGGTGGAGTAAAACAAAGAGCTGCCACAGCCTCCTACACCAGCCTTGGGAGACACACACACACACACACACACACACACACACACACACACACACACACACACACACACACACTGCCATTGCCTCCCAAGTTCACTTACTGTCAAGGCAACATGGCAGCATTACAGGGAACAATACATCAAGAAATGATGATTTGGCCGGCACCAGGTGCCCACTTTACAGAGTCCCATTAACGCTCCAAGCTTTAGCACTTACAGATACTGTAACTGTCAGATCCAACCAAACTGGTGCAAATGATAAAACATACATCTTTTTTTGTTTGTTTTTTTTCCAGACAAGGATGCAGAGCTTGCAGCCAGACCCAAATGCACAGTACAGGAGCGTGTACGACGCTCTGAGAAGGATCATCCGGACAGAAGGGATCTTCAGGCCGCTGAGGGGGCTCAACATCACCATGATGGGAGCCGGACCCGCCCACGCGCTCTACTTCGCCTGCTACGAACGGGTCAAACGATCGCTAAGTGACGTCATTCAGAGTGGAGGCAACAGCCATTTAGCCAATGGTAGACGTTTCTGCTAACTGCTTTCACACTGGGCTGAGCAACATGGCCTGGAGGGGTGTAGTTGAGATGAAACATCCTAACATGCTATCTGGGATACCTCGGACATTTTTTAGCCTGTAAACCCTGACCTCAACTAAAATAAGGCTCATATCTCTTACAAATAGATTTAATGTTAAAATTCTTGGGAACACATTCATTGATTTAGACTTGACAAGATCTGTTTGTTTTAACAGGTTTGGCAGGTAGTGTGGCCACTGTCCTCCATGATGCCATCATGAACCCAGCTGAAGGTAAGAAAAGAAAAAATCCAAGAAGAAAAACGTTATAATTTTGTTAACAAATCCCATGAAAATCACAAAACCAACAATCAATTGATGCGATTAACAAGTATTAGTTTCCATAATACTATGTGTTTCCAGTGCCTGATATACTTTATATATACGCTGGGCCAAACAACTCCATAATTATCCAAAAAACTAATCAAAATGAATAATACGACAAAAATGTAGTAATCACAGCCATATCCTTTAAAACAGGAGATATTAAAACTGCTCTTGTGCTGGACTGGTCTACACAATATAATATAAATCTGATTGATTTGGTGGGAACCATAAACCTTGGCATTAAAAAACAATTTGTCCAACTGCACCCGTTCTTTAATCTCTTCTCATTTCACACTCTTTGTCTGTTGTGTTTTTTGTTCAGGTATAATGATGGGCATTAATAGGTGTCTGGCTAGTCTGTTAACACATTTAAAACATATTGAGAACATAAAAAAATTGTTGTTACTAATTCTAATATAACAATACATTTTGGGGCAAACATCACGTAATTGTCTTATAAAAGTCTGTCCTCACCAAGTCATTTGAGATGGTTTTGTCTTAAGTGCAAAGTATAAAATTGTATATAATGCATATAAAATGTATGTGGTAAAATATACTAACATGGGTCCTTGTTTCTGTCCCTGGCTCAGTGATTAAACAGAGGATGCAAATGTACAACTCGCCATATCGAGGACTTTGGGACTGTGTTCAAACAGTAACGCGTACTGAGGGTGTGGGAGCCTTCTACCGCAGCTACAGCACACAGCTGACCATGAACATCCCTTTCCAGGCCGTTCACTTCATCACCTACGAGCTGATGCAGGAACAGTTTAACCCACACAGACACTACCACCCTGGCAGCCACATAGTGTCGGGAGCGGCAGCAGGAGCCATCTCCGCAGCAATAACCACTCCGCTTGATGTTTGTAAAACGTTGCTCAACACACAAGAGAATGTAGCACTCAACTCCATGAACATCAGCGGCCACCTATCAGGTATGGCTAACGCCTTCAGGACAGTGTACCGGCTTGGTGGTCCGGCAGCCTTCTTCAAAGGGGTCCAAGCTCGGATTATATACCAGATGCCCTCCACTGCCATTGCCTGGTCAGTGTACGAGTTCTTCAAGTACTTCCTGACAAAGCAGCAGCTGCAATCGGAGGCAGGACCTGGACCGATGTAATGGAAAGTGTGTTGGAGAAAGCCACACCTAGACGGGAACTGATGAAAGGAGGCTCCAGCCTGAAGCTGCGTGAGCTGCTCAAGGAAATAACATCAGTTATTGTCTCTCGTGTGTGTGTGTGTGTGTGTGTGTGTGTGTGTGTGTGTGTGTGTGTGTGTGTGTGTGTTCGTTCAAGTTAAGATGGTGTTGCGCAACCAGGATATGCAACAGGAATGACAGGCAGACGTACCTAGAAGAGTTGAACCGTCGTCTTCTTCCTCCATTCCACCAACGCATCAACTGCAACTCTCCAAACTTGCTTTGTTACATGTCGGGAGCATGTAATTAAGTTGTCTTGAATGGTGGTTATAGTTCTTAATATTGGAACTTTTTTATTTATTTTGTTAGCTTTCCAAGGCTTGCATTTTATGGATGCGGAAGGAACACAATGTTTGTTTGTTTAATTCCATTGTATTTATAAAAAAAACAACCTTCAACACTCCTTATTTTCACTCCTTGACGAACGGAACAGCTGCGCTTTCCAAGTGCCTCGTGAATATTAAATGCTGCTTCACCTTTTTTTTATTTCTCTCTTTTGCCCTCTGGTTTTTGACAGAGAATCTTTACTTTCAGATTTCATTTTTGTTTGTTCTTGCAAAGAAGCCACTGCTCTGTTATGAGATTAAATCTTGAAGTGGTGCTTCATGACATAACTGTGACATTTGTCAAATCTGAACTCACTAAACTGAACACTGTTTTGTTTTTTTCAATTATTAAATCTGTACCAAATGGTCATGTGCCAGTCTGCAGAAATTTTATTATTTTATTTATTAAATAAAATTTTGTTTTGCTTTAAGTGCAAAATACAAGATCTTTCCCCCTGAGAGACTCTCAGTATCAAGGTGTGTAGGCTGTAATAGTCCAGGTATTTGCTTTGTTAAAGTGCAGCACTACTATGCTTCTGAATCACGCACGATAATAGTTATGACAAAAGAAGTATAGACTTAAAGAAAGAAGGCAGCTGGTTTATATGTATTCAAAAACATGAATATATATTTTGAGAGTGTCTATTTCTGAGAAACTTCATTGTGCTGGTCCAAAGGTGGATCAGATAAGACTGTTACTTTTGGTGGCCATATCTCAACCTTCATGTGCATTTTGTATTGGTGTGTGTGTGTGTGTATTTGGCTTTTGAGTGGCCCGTTTTCATTTATGTGTGTCATATTGACCTTTTAACATAAAGTTTGAAGATTGTATATAAAATATTTTCAGAGTATAGGTTTGCTGAAATTTAAAGGCCCTTTTGTGATCGAAAATGTAACATAACTTTCATGTTGAAACTGACCTATGACCTCGGGCACTCCAGTACCATGAGACTAATGAAAGCCTGATCCAATGCTATTTCTTTTATTTTCACTCGTCCTGTTGCAGTGACACATTTCCTGTGTGCTCGCTGCTCTCTCCAGCCTCTTGACTATTTTCCATTCAGTAGTCAGGACATTCCTGTAGATATTGATATACTCCATCAACCAGCCTGATTTATTTGTTTTTAATTATGCAGTGAGTTTTTTTCTTTTGTTGAAGATCAGACAGTTTGTCAGATTCCAGCGGTCTCTTAAACTCTTTAGCAACAGATTCATTATGTTTGTACAGTAGGGTAATTATCAATATACCAAAGACTTGGATTGTTTTCTATGCATCTTACTCGTAATTATGATGCTGTTTTCCTGCCTGCTGTGAATTGTTATTCCACTTTTGTGCCCCACAGTTTCCACTCAGCGTGGCATTAGATTGTGTTTTGGAGGTCGATGGTGTCAGAAAAGTTTATTTTGCTCCAACAAAACATTCAATTGACTACTAAAGTACATGAGCAAAAGCCGTTCAAAGTGGAAATTGTGTTTATTATGAATTTTTGGGAAAATGACATTATTAACCAATTTTATTTTTACTGAACAGTCTGTGTAGACTATATAAACTTGAATTGAATGCAAAATGCATTTCACATGAATGGAAATGGAATTGTCAGCTTGAATATAAAAGCAGCTTAATTAACATATTCATAATATAGTCTGTTGTCCCCATTGTGTTTGGTTTTTGTTGTTTCAGTTGATCCACTGACAAAACTCCTCTTCTGATTTTAATTTAAACAAAAGTAAAATGAAGCCAATCAACAAGTGTTGATTCCTAATGGTGAATCATAATTCCCAAACTGTGTTGCAACACCTGTGTCCAAGTACTTTTAACGTGTCAAAGCAGTGTTTCTAAAAGATGCTTGTATTTTAAAGAAGACAGGAGGGCTGATATGCTACGTGGGGGTTTCCATGATGTAAATATTTTTACGCTATTTACGCACAAAAGATTGAAATGAGAGTTGGGATGATTTTTTTCTGAATGCCAACAGGAATGTGTGGAAGTTTGACCATGCAATTATGAAATGATTGTGGTAATGCTGCTACAGTATGCAACACTGGAGCTCAAATAAACAAGCAAGTGAGGAACAAATGCTGTGTTTTTGTTTTTCTTTGAACTGAATCAATATTTGCTTTGATACTCTACTTCCTGTCTCCATCAGACTCTTTTAGATGTTGGGAAAGATGATTCATTACAAATATCAACTGTGTTTCTGTCTGAAAGAATAGTGTATTTATCACTTGTATATAATAATTAGGGTTCGTGCACTGAAGTGCCAGTAAAGCTTGTTTGATCAAAGTTGCATGAGATTTGGTTGGTCTCATCATGAACATTTTTCTTTTAAGAGAGTTTGCCCAACAGGAAGTCAGCCAAGTTGCATTTCCTGCATAAACTGTTGAATGTTTTAGGCCATGCTCAAAAATAATTTATGTGCATCAGTGTCCTACCAACACCCCCGACATGCAGGACGGTGTGAGGGCCCGTTCATCGCTGCTTGCAGCTTTAATTTAAAATGACCTCTGTTACAGTGCAACTATGTAATACTACCAGAAAAAGAAAAATTTACACACACACCTAGTTAATAAAAAAGAATATTCTCTACCACTGCTGTTATGAAAATTTTCAAAAAAATGACAGTTGGCATCAGTGCTACCAGTTTCCAGAGTGAAAGTCTTGAGGAAAATAATATAAATGATAATATAAATGAATAAAACACCTTTTAAGGTAAAATTATCAGGAATATTTGACTCAACCTAATTTCTCTTGAGGGTGGAACCACTGAAAATGTTAATGGCACTGTTAAAAATGCTGCTCAGTGAAGTAATAAAACTGCAGTTGCTGAACAGACTCTGGGCAAATATTCATACTGAATATGTATACTGTTTTTATATTTATAAGTTTAGTCATGCTCATTGTGGATGTGGCCGTCACCTTCAGTTTTAATCATCATATTTGCACTGCTAATCACCTCACATCTGTTCCATTCAGCACATACTATATCATAGAGACAGCTCTCTGTAGTAGTTCTGGCGGTTAGACTCACTTCAAGGCTGTGTTTTTGTCTTCTTACTCTTATATTCTTGTGTGTATTGTGTTTTGGTGTTTTTGTATTTAAGCTACTGGGTGCCTAAATTTCCCTCAGGATCAATAGAGTTATCTATCTATAAATCTATCTGTCTGTCTGTCTAAAGTATCTAGTGATCAGTATGTTCCAAAAAATTCTGCAGCAACTTGTTTTCCTATAGTAACTGTCCCTGTTACTCCACAGAATACACAATGAACAGTTATAGCAGAATTTTTGAAATGTCATAACCAGTGTTTCAAAACTTAGTTCACACTTCCAGCAGAGGGCGGTATAGTATAATTTAAAGGTTATAACAGACACATGGCTAACAATCCTTAAAGGCAGAGATGATGTTGACATGTGCTGTCACTTTGTTTGGATCCACCCCCACTACATGATGATATCATAATCAGACCAGCACTGCTGGACCTGCTCTGGTTGTTCTTTCATAGAAAGAAAAGTGTTTAAAGAACCACCTACCAGTCTTGAACTTGGATTTGAAATGATTTAGGAGGTATTTTCTCTGCCAACACTGAGTAAAACTGAGAGAAATGCTGAATTAATACATCTCTTTTATCTGGATTCACCTCACGGCTTCACAAACTGCTCAGTAAAAGTTATTAAAGAAGTCAATCAACTCTAACTCAGTATTTGATTACCAAGGCCATTCTCTACTTTGGACAAAAACTACTATATATATATATATAGTAGTTTTTGTATATATATATTATTCTACATGCAAATGCTCTTGCGACATGTGACAACATACATGTGAGAACAATATGCCCAATCATTGCATTAGAGGGAGTGGTCACACAGAAGCAATGTTAGTATTGCATTAACAACGCATTAAAAGTATAGGATTAGACGCATGCTTACTTTTTTGCATTGCCGTCATTGAACCCATGTTGTTCACAGTTATCCATGTAGTAATTATAAAGTTTTGTTCCTGAGTTGTGTTTATTCTGCTGTTTACATGAAGTGAAATGCTGTATTTAAGCTGTGTGTCCTGCACACAATACAGTATGTAATGACATAAAAACCTGATCTGATTTTGTATTGCGATGCAGACAGCACAGAGCTTTTATTCTAAACCAACATGCCCCAGGACACGTACACTTGTGCTGTAACGTTGTTGTCCCTGATGTGTTTAGTTTTCGCCCTTGTCTATGAGCAGGCTGTTTATCTGAAGCGCACAATGAATGCCCCCCTCAGCCCATCTCCTTTGTCCTTGTCATACTGTTCTCTAATCACTTTAATCTGCAGTAAACTGCCCCACTACTTTATATCTTTATCCCACAGATAGGAACTCTGGAAAATTACTCTTCTCTCTCTGTCTTCCCCCTGCTTCTTTCTCACACACACACTGTTTGCAGCCATGCAATCAACCATCGGATAAGTTGGATGCAGCAGTGTATCTGCTGATGGGAGAAGAAAGGCAGCTGCTCTACTGGTACCGTAACATGAGGGATCCAGTTACACTACCCGAAGAAGTTTACGAGTGTTCCCATGTGAAAAGATCAGGACTGTTTTAAACCTCCTTATCAACTCCAACAAGTTTGTCAGACAGTCACGGCATATTGGAGCACTGACAAAGGCTGTCTTTGTGGTTAGGGTTTGGTTTTCTCCTCATCTGTTATGAAGATCTGCTTGTTTTTCAAAGCATCATTGGCCACCTTGAAGAGCACGATGACGGCTCCACGACCACACTGTTCACTGCATCCCACACTCAGATCCCTAAATATATAGACAAAGAAGATAAACTCTTGGGACTTAACGTTGTGTTTCTTGGCATTCAGAACTGCTTTATTTCCATATCCCAGAAAATCTTCATGCAAAATCTATGATCCAAGTATAGAGGAGGAGATAAGTCATGTTATAAACTCCTCCTCATCGCTTTTCATCATTCACATGCCAAATCCAGTTAATCCAGGTGGTGCAGAGAAGGAAGAGAAGGAAACAGACAAAAGGTTGTGTGTTTGTGAATCAATGTACCGTCGCTCTTTGAGCCTGTGGACGTGCACGTATTAGGCTAACAATGGCAAAGTGCAAAAAAGTAGTAGTTTTTTTAACCTTCAGTGCACCCTTCAACAAGCTCTTTTATCTGATAAGCGTGTTCGTATATGGCTTGAGACTCTGAGAGAAGCTGAGATATACTGTCAGATTTTCAGTGCCGTCAAAACAGATGCTATCTGCCCTCTTCATGTCTAATTACCTGTTTACTCCAAGGGCCTAAAATGAATGGTGCTGTTGATAAGAACTTACTTTAGTTTAAGGAAATCATTAAGATTGAATGTGATTTTTTTTTTTGCTATTACATACAAGATATGTGAGTTAATATTCCAAAGAATTTATAACTAAAACTTGAACAGGACGGTACGATTTACACTCATATCAATCTCTAGCAGATCAATTGTCAATCTCTATGACAATTGAGATGATGAAAATGCTCCACAGAAAAATGGGAAAACTTAGAGGAATGAGCAACACTTAAATATAGAAGAATACAGAGACAGAAAACATTTTTCTCATTAAGGAATAAGGAAAAATACGATTATGGTAATCTATTGGCACTTGTTGCTTAGATACAAGTCAGACAGGTTCCTGGCGTGAGAGCTCTCAAGTCTTCCTCTATCAATTCCATCAGTCCTCTGCTTACACTTTGTTTATGTTACTACAAACTTACCCTTCTTAAATATGTGAAGCACTAAATCCTGCATGCCATCTTATCTGCGCTGCACTGAGTCAGCCCAGCATGCCAACCCACATGAAGCTCACTTCTTAGGCCGCATTTTAGGTCACATGGGAATTTGTAAATTATTTTCTGCTCTTAATGACGGTAGAGGAAAGCTTTCCTTTTTCATTTGAGGAAATGATAAACATCTACACCCTTATGTATGTTCAAAGAAGTACTACAATTGAACTTGAAATAATTAATATATATGTACTTCATTTGAATTATTCACATTATTGTCCTTTCTCCTTGCTCAGAACGCTTTTTTATTAATTTACTGGAATCTGAAAATGGTAATACCATGACTTTGTCGTTTGGTTTTAAACACGGCAATGCTCCCTGTTGTGGAAATACATCAAATAATAGTAGTTAACTTGGAAAACCCATCCATGCAGAGTTCAAATACAGCAGAGTTGAAGCAGATGCGCTGAGTGGTAGAGGCTCTAGTGTGTGGCAGCGGCATACAGGTAAATGTGATGGCCTTTAAATACAGATGTAATGGGTGTAGATGGGTTAGCTATTAGCTGAGTATTCTGTCAGACCACATTCATAATTTCACTTTTTTTTGTTTGCAAAAGGCATTTATTTCACTTAAAAAACCAGAACCTTGTAAATGATTAAGCTGCAGTTAACCACAACATAATGCTGTTATTTTCCTATATTCTTAATCCGATTTTTTTTTTTATGTGGGCAGATACACACAACAGACGGACTTAATCAAACCCCAAAGAACCTGAAGGTTCAGCCTCGTGATGACGGAGGCATTGACCTCTGTGACCCTGTGGAGGGCAACATTCTTATTGTACAGAACGCCATGCGATAACAAAAGGAGACGTTCTATATTCAAGTCATGGATAATATCAGTATGCTCAAAGATAACAAAGTGCATTGCATATCTACCTGTGTGATGCCTGTGACACGGCAGTGCAAGGACTTACATTGTCTCACAGTGTCATGTATAGAGTGAATATAGTCTCAATAGGATTTGAAAACGTGTATTACATGATTTGTAACTCAAAAACAAGCTTGCAACTAAAGCAAGATTTGTAACTGAAAACAAGGTTACTATTGCTTTTGGGATTTTGAGACTATTTTAACGCTGGTCGCAGCTCCACAGATTCGTAATTGTACAGTTGTTCTTCTGCTTGGTGTACTCATACTAATGTAGTTCCCCTCCAGTTTGTATCACAAACACAAGGCGTTTTTTTGGTTATTTGCATTTAATTGCACATCCATGCTGTCGAGCATGCCATGAGAACTAGATAAAATAAAAAACAAAAGTCCTAAAATGAGTTCAATACAAAACAGAGCCTTCTCATAGAGAATAACGATTAAAACAAACATCTCACACACAAAATAGTTCACATAATGCATTAACACTTAAGACTATAAGCCATTAAACATACAAATAATTAACTTTCTCAACTTAACATTCAGTAAAATGTAGGTAAGCTATCATGTTATCGTGGGAACTTCTGCTAGCATATTAGTTAGCCTGTTAGCATAATATACAAACATAAAGATAGAATTGAATACCTAATTGGCCACGTTAAATCACAAGAAATAAGAATGCCGTCCCAATTTCTTATCCCCATCACCTTCTCTTACCTCCTATATGTCCCATAGTTGTAGACATGTTAACAGACAGGTTTTGTTACTATAATAATCACTGTCACATTCATGAGCCATCATGATAGCTTAACTGCTTCATGCTACAGTGGCACAAGCAAAACGGGCATCCTCAGATTGAACTTGATGTTCCAGACAACACCGTCTGTCTTTGATGTGGAAAAAGATGCCCTTGCCGCCTTAAAATTTGATGTGTGATAATCTGGAAGTTGTGATTTTGTGGTTATGTTGTGGGTATTCTCATGTGTTCTTACTGTACAGTACTGCTTACTTGCTGTTTGCTTCTTCATACTGTATGTGTCTTTACAGGTTATTTCTCTGTTGTATGCTTTTACTTGTCACTGCTTCAGTTGTCCAGTTTTCAAATTTGGATCAAGTTTTCTCTTTTCAAAACTCTTCCCACTGTTCCCATTGTTCTTTGACTAAAATGTTATAATCTATCTTTTTTTTTATTTCCACACTGAGTTATTTAAAAAATGTTTCAGATAGAATCTTTGTGTGTGTGGAAGTTGGTCTCGACCGGCTCCATGTGATTGAGTGCCCTGAGATA
>JAVQJL010030242.1:0-16599 GCA_036024295.1 Nannoperca obscura | reverse complement strand
ATTCTTGCCCTACACAATGACAGACACTGTATGTCTCTTTATGCCAGGTCTTTATGCCAGGTTTATTTATAGTATGTTTTTTAGGTGACTATATTAGTATATTTTTATATTGGTTATATGTAGTTGTGTGTGCACTGAGGGATTGCGAGTAACGATATTTCAATCCTCTGTATGTCCTGTACATGCTGCAGAATTGACAATAAAGCTTAACTTGAACTTGAACTTATTTATCTGCAAGGGACTTAATTAAGAGTTTGCTGCAGCTCTGCCAACATGCTTCAAATAGGTAGGGAGGATGCAGACGACTTGTGAAACAGTCGTAAGCATTAGCTGAACCGACTCGGCCTCTGTCTGTAATTAGCTTAGTGAAGAGACACTCCTCTCTTCAGTAATCACAGGGCACTGAGAGTAAACATGGGCTACAATGAGACAGACAGCAACAGCAGCTGCCCTCTGCTTTATCTAATGTAATCACATGGGACTGAGCCAAGTGTGTCTGTCTCGGCTTATGCTATAGCAGCAACCATTCCTTGTGGGTGTTCAGTCTAAATGTAATTATTTGTGCTGACAGTTTGAGCTGCCCATTAACAACATATTACTACTTTATTTTTAAAACCCATTTTAGCCAAATCACACACTGTCCTTCTCACTCTCTCTCACACACACATTGAGATAGGAAGAAATGTCAACAACACAGTTAAAATTTTTAATAACGTGTAGCAACTAAGGTTTGGACATAAAGCATGTCTTCATCAGCGTAAGAAAAGGCAGTGGTGGTGTAGTTGTTTAAAATGCCTCCGCACGGATAAAAGCTCTCATTGGATGGACAGGTTGCTTACGTCTAGCCAAAGCCATATTGTCACAGCATGTATAAATATATATCATAATCAAACATTTTAGGAAACATCATAGAACAATCAGAAAATTTTAAAGAAAACGAGATTAATTCATTTTCTCATTTAATCCATATGGTTCAATTATGTTCAGGGTATAAATTCAGTAGCTTTCTGTGTGTAACAGTTTGTTTACAATGCCCCCTCCCCTAGGGGATGTGAAAATCTTTTCAATACCTGAATTTCAGGGTGGAAATACTCAAGATTCTTAGTGTAAATAGCAGTCTCATGTTCTGCAATTCTCAATTTTAATACATGTGAGATAACACTCATGTCAATTATAGATATATAAATGACACGAGTGCTCCTGCAGTTTATAAATGAATTTCTCCCCTGTGCGTGTGTGTGTGCATACTCCTCAGTGGACAGTGAAAAGCAAACTCTTGAGGAAGTTTGGTGTTTTGGCTTTTTGTCCATTAGGGAATGTCTGTCTGTACTCACTGCTCTCTGATTGGCAGAATCTATATATGTAATAGGGAAGGATGTCTCCTCTGGCAGTTCTGTGTCTTGTCCACGTGCTGCTTCCTGGACCTTCAGCCTATTGTGTTGTGAGCTGGCTGGAGGATCTCTGGGCAAACCAGCAGATCCTCAAGAAAAAGCAGTGCTCAGCAGATATAAGCAAAACATATGAATGGCACGTTTCAGGTATTTCTCTTTGGTCCACCAGAATGTTTTGTCTATTACTTAATTCTTCCAGTATTTAAAAAAATACATTTATTTATAAATCTGTTTCTCATAAAACATTGTTTTGACCTTAACCTTGAGGTATTTGAATGAATATTTGGCATAAAAGAAACAAGACTAGATGTTTAGGTCTCTGCACGGCTTTCATATTGTGGGGGACAGGTGGAAATTGGCTGGAAATCAGTTTCAACAAGAGATGTTGCTTCATGGTGCAAAAAAAGTACTTTTTTATTTTGTCAGACCAGAAATCTTTAACTTAAAACTATGTGTCTGCATGCTTTTAGCTTGATATCATGATGCCTAGTCAGACTTAATATAGGTTGTTATCAAGGGCCACAATCAGCTTGTATCCTTGAAGCTCTTTGAAACAAACAAAGTGACGCCAGGGAGAGGGGGTGGTTGCATTAGTAATATCCTCTGTCTCAGAAAGAAATTGGGTTCAGAATGTTTTTTTAGGAAATGTGGTGTTCATTTTGAGAAGTATATTGCACATTGACAAGTTTAAATGTTTACTCTGAGTAAAAGTGAAATATACATTATTCAAGTATTTATAATACAATTTTTTTTGTTTCTCTCCAGCTTCCTCTTGTGCTGGACAGTCGCTCCGAAGGCATTGACATTCACCTGTGGGTACAGGTCGTCTCTGCCGCCTCGGACAAACTGCAAGAGGTAAGGCATCATGGCCCGTGCAGCTGAAGTTTAGCTCTATTCAAAAGTTTACCGCCTGCTAATATTAGCTGTCAGGAAACAGTTGCTTCCTCTTGCCTGAGTTTTTACGCAAACACAGACAGCGGGGGATATCATTTAGTGCGTATGAGGAAAGCTATATCCAGAACAGGCCTCTTTAGCTTCAAAAACAGATACATCATCGTTATGGGACCATACCAATGGAAACAACACTGAGGCTGCAGGTGAAGCCTCCAGACATGGAAAAGGTTAAACATCTGTGGTGACAGAATGATATGTTTGTGTTTGTATATGTCTTTCTCTCACTGACACTGGAAAAAATAAATTGAAAATAAATTGAACCGACATTAAGCCCATGCACATTATTATTGTTTTGCTGGGATTACCCTCATCGGTGTGAGCAGATTTTCACTTCTGACAAGTGTCTCATTGTTTGCCTAAGTCCTTATTAGCTTGGTCACTACTAGATGAGTTGTATGCAATGGATAAGGTTCAGCATCTATAGCAGTTCGGACTTACGTAACAGTCTAGTGTAAGAATTTGCATTTGTACAACTGGATCCATGTAATTTGTGGTGTACCTATGTTTTTAACATTCAGTCTACGTGGGTGTGTGAAAAAATGTGTTATGTTTGTTGTGGATGTTTCCATGGAAAATTTAGTGTAGCTGACAGCTTGACATCCTGTTGGCAAGACACTTGTCTCTGTCTCAACGACAGACATTCTAATGCTGAGACAGATGACGTGAGTCGTCCCTTGCCTTTTGAATTAGAGGTGGAAGCTTCCAAAAATCTTCCAATGATCATTTGGAAAGTTGAAAAAAATGTAATTTGTGTGACCAAACAAGGCCAAAAAAAAAATGAAAAGAAAAAAGACTCCATTCTAATTGTTGCTATAAAAACATAATTATATGTTAAGCTAGCATAGTGTCACTGTCCTGTAACCCTGTTTATATAAAATAAGTTTTCACAACTTAAGACAAACAACCCTATTTTCAGCTAATTCACAACATTAAATTGTTGCAATTAGAGACTGCAATCAGGCACAACATATTGCATTATAGTTAGTGAATGTTAAAAGTAGAGTTTAGATCTATCATTCCCATACGAGCCTTGGTGCCTAAACAAGGTGTCTGAGAAAATGAAAATTTACTTAGAAAACCCTGGACACCCAAAATAACTCTTCATCATCGTTGACTCATATTACTTGTATCTTCATCATAAAAGAACTGTTATGTATTATGTTCCATCTAAATGATCTCTGTTATTGTTTAAGCTCTGTTTTCTTTTCATTTCTTATTTCTCCACAGTTGTACCACAGGAATAGCTCCAGGGAGCTTCTTCAGGTGGTGACTCCTCTCTTCCAGAACACTCTGTCCTTCAGGCAGGTGATGGCCGCTGCCTCCAGCCTGGTATGTGGCTACACTGAGGGCGCTTTCTCCCGTGTCACCTCCTTTAACTGGTACGAGGACAATAACTACAGAGCTTTCCTGGGAATCAGCAGCAGCAGGGCACATGGCCACTACACATATGACAACAGCACCAGTGAGTAGGCCATAAGTTATTATGACAGATATTAGAGAAGGCATTGTTCCGGTCTCAGGCATTCGGTTTTACTTTAAAACAAGAGGCCTTGTTTGAGACTGGAACCATCTTTTTCTGGAGTAACTCTGCTTTTATTTGTATTAAATATCAGTGGATCTTGTGGTTTTCTTATGACAGACCCACTAGGTTAGAACACTAACGCTTTAATGTCCTCTGCCAATAAGGATGTGATTTCAGTCCTGCTTGTTTGTTAGTTTGCAGGATATCCTTAAAACCTAACATTTTGAAATTGAATTTGGTGAAAAGTTAGGCCATGTGAAAAAACTAACAAACAACAAAAACATTAAGTTGGTGCAGATAGATTCACTAGAATCATGAGGCCATTTCTAAATCCTGTTATGGCTCATACAATCTGGTTCCCCTTTTTCTGAATTCCTTTTGTCAAGATCAATGACTTGTTAGTATAAGTATTGTAAAACAGTTTATTTTCCTTTCTCCTTCACTTCGCCAAATATGGTACATACTATATGTGGATGAGAACCAAAGGAATTCATCCCATAACCTTTCCCTGCAGCTCCTTTCTGCAATGATCTGATGAAAGAACTGGAGTCCAACCCCGCCACCAAGATTGTGTGGAACTCTGTCAAGCCCATGCTGATGGGGCAGATCCTCTACGCCCCGGACTCACCGGCTGTCAGGCAGATCATACGAAATGTAAGCAGCACAGGCCACATAGTGGATGCATTTATCCAAAGCATGGTGTAGTACATTCTTAACCATGTTATTAATCTAGTGAGTCATTTTAATATTAGTAGTGTTATATCAAGTTTCTATTAGATGTGATGCATTTTACTTTTCAGGGATTATTTTTAATTAATAGCGGGAGAACTGGTAGTTGGCAGGATTATTGAACAAACAAAGAAAGAGGTAAAAAAAAAATCTAAATTTCCTAGATTACCACTGTTAGATGCTTTCTGTTACTCCATGACATCCATATCTTTGATTTTCTTTGGCGAAAGCAAGTCTGCCACAGTGAACAATGCATTTACCCTCAAAAGGGGATCAGCTTTCCTCATGTCATGTCCAGCCCTTTGTATCTAGATGTAGATACGTGTTGGTCAAAACCCTTCAGGGGGGCAGCAGTCATGGATGGCTTGGTAGCAATGGAAGAACACAAGCTGATCGGCTGTGATGGCTACCACATAGTCCACTGGCGCCAATGCCTTTTTCAATGTTATGTAAGCAGTAAGAGTCTGTCCTTAAAGACAAGTGATCGCACACACAAAGAAACACACAAACACCCGTGTTTCCTCTTTCTCGACCTTTAATGCCCTCTTTGTTCTCTCTTCCCTCAGATTGGGATCTTAATTGCTCTAAGAAAGTAATGACTAAGGGGTTAATCCATTACTTTACAAGACCAAAAACATAGCTTCGACAGGCTCTTTGCTTTCTTGTCATGCAAGAAACTCAAAGTGAAGTACCATGCACTTAAACATATGTTGTCACCTTATGTGACTGTTTGTGTGTAATGATGAACTATCTGCATCCTGCCACCACTGCTCTTTTTACTTGGTTACTCTTGACAAACACCGGAGGGACATGGCCACATCATTCAAATTTGCAGTGTTAAGCGTGATAATTCTTTACAGTTCACTTTAATACATTGAACATTTTCACAATTAAACCCAGAGTTTAATCTCCGATTATTAATTTATAATACTGCACTGGTCTTGTATTCATTTACAGAGTATCATTGGCTTCACCACGATGATGACTGCAACAGTACGTCTTGGCTATGTAATACAGGTGTAGGCATTTATTCAGTTGTCTTACGGTCAGCTCAACAGACCCCAGAAAGCCACAAGTTAAGCATTTTTGGTAAGCACCATATTTGCAATGATGTCGGACCTTTTAGCAAACTACATGATGTGTTTGTTACCCTGTTGCATAAAGGAAAAAATGCATTTGAGTAGTGCATGTCAGGGCACCACAAGTGTTTCACTTAGTTTAATGGATAATACTAAACTAGTGCTGGCTTTGTTGCAACATATATAGGTATATGCTAAGTTAGACACAAAATACCACACATATTGGCCAACTACAAGATCTCTCGACTGCCCCCTTGAAGAAATCACTTTAAGAAATCCCCCCCATGTCCTTCTACTGCTTTTGGCTGCTGTTTCAAACTGGCTCGGGGAATGAGGAAGCGCTCACTTGTGGGAACCTGACTGGGATTCACTGGGCAGGCTGAATGCATTCGGCCAGTTGTCACCAAAGGCCTCCATTGTCACCCCGGCTCCATTGTCCCCATTGTCACCCAAAATCAGACACACACAAGAGGAAGGCGTTTAATTGGGTGTACTCTTGAGCGCTTTCATCCCCCACTGCACATGACTGAATACTGAAATAGCCAGCCTTTGGTATTTGCCACACAAAGCACTGTACCCACACACATCCAGGGTTTTAACGATAAGCGTGCAGTAAATATTTGACGATTTGGCACAGAGTGCATTTGTTGCACAGTTGCTGGTTATCTGAACAGGCCCGTCTTTGCAAAGCCTGTTTTCACAGAGAGTTTAATGTGGGAATGGTATGTGGCAGGAGATTAGGAGAACTGTGACAGTGTGTGTTTGAGTTTCTGAATGTTATGTACACATGTGCACGTGTGAAAATTTCCCCAACATGTTAATTTCTTCTATACATCTGTGCAAAGCGTTTGTATTTGCATGTGTTCCTATATTCATGAATGTTGTGTGTTCAGATATGGGCATTTGTGAGAATAGTTGTGTGTACATTGTTTATTTTTGATAATGTCCTGTCCTTCCAATCTTGACACATCGACTACTCACACACAAACACATTTCCATCTCTTTTGTAGGCAAACACCACGTTTGAGGAGCTGGAGAGGCTGAGGACTATGGGGAAGGCCTGGGAGGAGGTGGCCCCTCAGATCTGGGCTTTTTTCCAAGATGGAGTCCAAGTCAAGATGATCCGGGTAGGACAACAATATAGTGGGACTGAATAAACAGTGCACCAGTACACTATAAGTAATGAGGACATGTATAAAATAAGTTTATCATGTGTAAAACGCCTTTAACATGCAGCCAAATATTGGACCACTCAGCAAACAAAATACTAGACTGCATGCAAGATCACTGCATTTAAATAACTTTAATCTAACAGCTGACTTAACTGCAGCTGTGGTTTAAAATGACATCCACATACCCGAACAACTGTGCCTAATACAGCAGATATGATCAGGGTCCATCTTTGTGTTACCATTAAGCTGACATCCTATGACAAACAAACAATTCTCCCTTTGAATGAGGTGATTAACGATGTTGTTATTTTATCCTGATCTTATCCTCGCTGATCATTTTTGCTGAGGCCCCAGGAGTTCACAAAGCTTCCTGCTTGAATGTAGAACCTTGGATGGAGTTGATTTTGGCTGCAAATATATTACTTTTTCTTTCCTTTTTCCTCTAGATTTACTTGTTGTGAAATGTTTATTTTGTTCCTACTGGTGTCTCAGCAACATCTTCCTTAGAAAAGAAAGGTCTTGCTCTTTATGGAAAAAGAAACAGGGCAAATAAAGCTTATTCCCACTTCCTTTTGTTTCAGGACACCATCCACAATCCATCTGTGATGGATTTCATTGACAGGACTCTACAGCAGGCGCCGTTCTCCTCCAAACACATCCTCAACTTCCTGCACAACGGCCCACCAGAGGACCGTCCGGCCGACGTGCCTGATTTCGACTGGCGAGACATTTTCAACCTCACTGACCGGGTCATTCGGATGCTCAACCAATATGGTGATGTGAGTGGGCATTACTAAAAGACATCCTTTCAACGTTTCTTTTATTCATGTCGTAGGTGAAATTCCTTGCCTCTCAAATACGACTGACGGGATTTTATGTGTGTGAAATGTAAACCAGCGTGTGGAATTTTACTGACTAGTCAAAGCGGACTCCACATTTCCAGATGAAAATAAGGTGTCAGGATTGTTTTTGCTAATGGTTTGACCTTCTCTTCCATTGGACTCACTAAGTCACTAAGAATGTGGACTGTGTGTCCATATTTCCTGTCACCTGACATTGTCAAATTCTAAGACAGGCCTATTCATGAAATAATCCAATTAAGCACAAGTCTTGTCACTTGTTAATTCAAATACCCTGGTTGCCAAACCACTATGTGGTCAATACTGTTCTTGACGTGATGTGAGCATTTAGATAAGCTGCCTCTGGGCTCTGCAATTTGTCCCCTCTTACAGAGACATGGGAATCTACTCAGGTGGGCGAGAGCCAGACCAACAAACTAGCTGCCGAGTCTCTTTTGTTTACTGCTGATGGAGTGGAGGGAAAAAAACATCACAAACCTTCTCATTCAGTGGACCAATGCATTTGAAACTAAATTAAAATCACCCCTTTCTCTGCAGAGGCTAATCGGGATGAGGGGCCTATCGCACTTGGGGGGTGACATGAGGGGCACCTGGGGGCATGGCTGGGTGGATGGTTGGTGCTCTTTGTTTTTGTCCAAGTTGAAGCTTACAGCACTTGAGTGTGACAGGGAGAGTGGGAACGATTGAGGCCGATTAGATACAGCTGTCACTCCATCCAGCATCTTTTATAAAGCGACAACAATGACCGTGGGCTTGATGGCTGGTTGGCTGCACGTTGGTGGCATGCATGCGTATCACACCACACAGTGGGGTTGCAGTGTTAGTAGGTGAATGTAAATGAAGGCTCTTTGAGATTTGAATCATTTGTTGGGCATGTTTAGTGTACATTGTATCTGTAAATGCATATATGTGTGTAATTTGGTTGCATCTCTGTGTTTAAATTGCTAATTGTGTGTACTGGTGTGTGTTTGTTTTGGGTTTGGGGTGGATATCTGAGCATGGGATCTCAGAGGCAAGTTGTTGTTTTGGAGTGTTTCCTTTTGGATCACAGCCCTCTCTATTTGCATTAGCTTACAGTGAATGGCTATGTCAGACACGCTTTGCAGGGAAGAGACAACCTCTGCTGAGGTGTCACTGCAAATGTGGCTGCAGAGTGTGGGTCATAGTAAATCGAGCCAACACTGGCTTTTCACCTTTTCAGGGATTGGCATTGTTGGCTGGTTGGGCCTGCACATTTGTCCAGACTGAAATATCTCAACAATTAGGGAATGGATTTCCCTGAAATTTTGTAGAGACATTGATGGTCCTCGGAGGATGAATCCCTAGACTTTTCTCAACATTTAGTAGTAGTATTATAGTATATTTCAACATCTACTGGATGGATAGGCACAAAATGTTATTCCAACATCCATTGTTCCCAGACAATCTAATGTATAAACTGGTGATCCCCTGTGGTGATGTTAACATTTCTGGCCTTTAGTAAAATGTTTTGGCAACTGTTGGATGTATTATAATGAAATTTGATACAGAAACATATGTTCCCTTTAGGATCAATCGTAATCATTTTGATGATTCACCGATTTTTCACCTGGTGCTGTCATCTGTTAAAAATTTAAATGTGTCCAATTCTTTAGCATTTGGAGTATTTCTCTGAATATTATGTTGTATCACATATTAATCATCAATAATGTTTTACTCTTAATACTGTTTATTTTCAAAGGTGATATTAAGTGGCAATACATTTGACTCATCGATATTAGAAATCTTTCTAAACATTTTTGAAAAGTGCTTTTGGCTGTTGGGTTGTTTGCCTTTATGGCTACCATTAAACTTTATGTAAACCCCCCCAAAATAATACTCAGGTAAACTCATGTAGTGCTGGCAGTGACCTAAAAGAACGCAGATTTTGCTGCATTTTTCAAAGTCAAATCCAATATTCTGTTAAACAGACACTTAAAAGGCAGTTTTGCTGGTGCTCTGTTTGTCTAACACATGTCAATTTATGTGGCTGTCTCTCTTTTGTTCATTCTCCCTCAACCAGTGTGTGAACCTGGATAAGTTTGTGGCTCAGCCTGATGAGGACGCCGTCACTCATCGAGCCTTAAGCCTGTTGGAGGACAGCAAGTTCTGGGCAGGACTTGTCTTTGTAAACATGTACCCTTGGACCACCAATGTCCCACCTCATGTTAAGTTCAAGATCCGTATGGATATTGATTCAGTGGAGCGCACCAATAAGGTCAAAGACAGGTTAGAATCAAACTCAAGTGGAAATTGTGGGTTTAGTATAATGATGATAAATTTAGTAACTAAATATGTGTGTATTGCTCAGGTATTGGGACCCTGGCCCCAGAGCCGATCCTATGGATGACCTCCGCTATGTTTGGGGCGGCTTTGCATACCTCCAGGACATAATAGAGCACGGGATCATCAAGAGTCAGACAGGAAAGGAGTGGCCACTGGGTGTTTACATACAGCAGATGCCCTACCCTTGTTATGTGGATGATCTGTGAGTGGAAAACATTATAATTTAGGAACTTTAAACAAAGGTCACTCACATTTAACAACCATAGCAGAATTTATTGTTGACTTTCTTTAAGCTTTTGATTTGTATGTTTTAGCATTACATTGCTTAGTTAATTACTTTTTTTGGTAGTAAACCTGATAGATTGTGAGAGTCACACAATTTTGGTGTTCCACTTCAATAACGGTGTTCTTCTCCTCTGTCTTATTTCACCTTCCTCTGCTCTGTCCAGCTTCATGCTGACATTGAACCGCTGTTTCCCCATCTTCATGGTACTGGCCTGGGTCTACTCTGTGTCCATGATAGTCAAGAGTATTGTTCTGGAGAAGGAGCTCCGCCTGAAGGAGTCCCTGAAAGCCATGGGGGTCTCCAACGGTGTCATCTGGTCCACCTGGTTCATTGACAGCTTCCTCATGATGGGCACTAGCACTGCTCTCCTCACAGCCATCATCATGGTAAGGAAGGATTTACCAAAAAGCCTCTAAAGTTCCTTGTTCCTGTGCCATCTAATACTGTACAAGCACTTTATATTTGGGCAGAAGATGGCGGTTTGACCTGTTGCCACAGTGGGTGGAACACTGATAATGCAATGTATACAGCATGGAGCTCTTAGATTTCATGCAGGCTTTTCAGCTCCTTTTCTTCACTTTATTGGCATTTAGTTGACATTTTTACTAATGCTTCTTGAAACTAATGAGTCTTTTTGAAGTCTAATTCAGTGTGTCTCTAATCATATTACCTCCCGTCAATCATCACCAGATCTTTTTCTTTACATAATTAATTGATAACAGTGGTACACAGATTGCATACTTAACACATAAATCATTAATGAAAGAACTGTGAATACCATGAAACCATGGGAATTATGTCATTGACCGTAATGAAATGGGCAGGTGAATGATTAACTTTTGTACATTGGAAAAGTCCCAAGCAATTTCTTGTAATCAGCCAGTGGCTCAGTTGACGTATTATCGTAAGATAGGCTGTTATGACCTCTAGTGGATGATTTGTGTAAAGGAATGTTTTATACCAAGATCACCCAAATAATGTCTATATTGCACTTCACTAATGTGGTATTTATTAGTTGACTAAAAGTTTTTTAAAAATTCTGTTTAACATCCCAACATATATATATCCCAAAATATATATAAAAAAAACATAACATAACAGTAACAACAAAATGCATTTCATACAGTCACCGTAGATTATAATAAAAACACAGTCTCCTGGACTTTAATATTTCAATCAGTTTAATCACAACTAATGTAGATACAATATAAACCGCATATTTTACATTGTCATACAGTGTGGATTTTCTTTTCTAAGTTTAAAGCTATTTAAGAACTTTAATGGGGAAAATCAATGTTTAAGAACCCAGTCAGTTCATTTGAACTCGTTCCAAAGCAATCAAATCTGTTTTGGGTAAAACTTTCACTGCCAAATTATTTACAAAAGCATTTATGTAAAGACAACTTTTTTTGTTGGTTCACTACATCAATCAGCATGCCTTTCTTCTCCATCCCCAGTATGTGTGGTTGGTGTTTCTATGAGATTGAAAACATCCCCCTGTCTTTCTCTCTGTCTCTGGCCTATAGGGAGGAAGGGTGCTAAACTACAGCAATGCCATCATCCTCTTCCTCTTTTTGCTCACTTTCACTATGGCTACCATCATGCAGTGCTTCCTCCTCAGCATCTTTTTCAACCAGGCCAACCTGGCAGCAGCCTGCTGCGGCATCGTTTACTTCACCCTTTACCTCCCGCACATCTTCTGCTTCGCCTGGCAAGACTGCATCACCAAGGACATGAAGATCCTGTTGGTGGGTGTCACGTCTTGGCATCCCCCTCTAACAGGGGAGCATGCTTCTACTGAAAACATGCCATTGTACATATAGCATTAACTAGGCCTAACTAAACTCAAGACTAAAAGTAACTGAGAGGCCTCTCACACATTCACATGCTCTATTGTATGTAAGGGTTGATTTTGAACATTATTATTCCCTCTTCCCTCAGAGTCTGCTGTCACAGGTGGCTTTTGGCTTTGGGACAGAGTACCTGTCACGGTACGAAGAGCAGGGCCAGGGTCTGCAGTGGGACAACATCCAGACCAGCCCTCTGGAGGGGGACGAGTTCTCCTTTCTCACCTCCATCTGCATGATGGGCCTGGACACTATTCTGTATGCTGTGCTGGCCTGGTACCTGGACAGTGTCTTCCCTGGTCAGTGCATTAGAGAGAAATGATGGGTTTGATTGCAACTTTTGCTGCAAAAACTAATACTATTTTGATTAATTTACATGTTAACTGTAGCTCATCTGTAGCTTATCTTTTCATCACAGGACAGTATGGAATTGGTCGACCATTTTACTTCCCCTTTCTGCCCTGTTATTGGCTCAACAGTGTGGCTCCAGCTTCAGGTAAGCTTTCTTACTTATCAATTTCTGTATTCACTTTTTTGATTTAGACCGGTAAGAGTTTATCCAGTGACCAAGCTCAGTTATAAGTTGACTTTAAAATCCTTTCTTTTTTCTCCAAAGGCAACAACAAACCAGAGCTGGGTAAAAAAGGCTTCGATAACCTGGCAAACAAAGAGCAACTAGAACATCATAAAAAAGAGAAGGAGGAAAACCAAGATCAGGACAAACCCAAGACTCTGGAAGAGGCAGCCTCATGTGAACACCAGGATCAGCGTGAGGAGCTGGAGAAGGAGGCTGAGGCAAAGAAGAACCAGGATAAAGATGGTATAACAGTTCCATATTGTTTTTTGTTGTTCCATATAACTCTTTCATCTGATTACTTTTACATTGTAACTTCCTGGAAGAGCCGCACATGTATCACAGGGTGTAATAGATCAACACAGTTCTATCATGATTTTATTATTACACATTACAGCTGCATTTGATTATCTATCAAAATCCCTGCTTCTTTCTGATAGCCGAAGAAGATATTACAGCACAATTCCACAAATATAATTAATTACACATCTTATTAATTATGTTGATGTAATATTTCTCTAAGCAAACACTGATCTCCATTCAGGACTGAGGCTATCCATCTATTTGCTCTCACTTTCCCTCTCTGCCAATCAAATTCATTGTGGAAACTCAGTGTCCTTGTGTGTGTTTGCACTTGCACTGGCATATGTAAACACACACACTGCTAGCTTCTCAGTTTGATGCTAAGTTAATAAATGATAGAAACTGTTTTCTTTGTATGGCATTCCAATCCCCTGATCTCATATGTGTCTTGCCTCTTTCAACACATTTGGGAAATAAAATGACACTTCTTGTTAGTTTCTGAAAAGAGAAAGAAATGTTCTGTTGCTTTGTTTACTTGAAAGACATGGCCGCCATTAGGGATTACTCAAACAGCCCAGAGGCAGTATTAACTCCTAGTGCAGACAAATTGCTAACATACATGTGGTTGTCTTTGCTGTATGCAGGTCAGCCCTTCTTTGAAGCAGAGCCAGCTGACCTGGTGAAGGGAGTTTGTATCCAGGACCTGGTCAAGGTGTTTGGCAGTTGCTCCAGGCCAGCCGTGGATGGCCTTAGCATCAGCTTTTATGAGAGCCAGATTACTGCCTTTCTGGGCCACAATGGGGCCGGGAAGACCACCACCATGTATATTCACACACAACACCCATATGCTATGTGCTTAACATGTAGAAAATAGTCCAAGATTATCTGCAATTGAAATGTAGCTGGGGGACACCATGTTTCACTCCACTCATTTCTCCACATGTTTCTCTCTCTCTATCTCCATCTCTTTCTCTCAGGTCTATCTTGACCGGTTTGTATCCTCCCACCTCAGGGACAGCCACCATCTATGGCAAGGACATCCGTGCAGACATGGACACCATCCGTCTCTCTCTGGGAATGTGCCCTCAACACAACATCCTCTTTCAGCAGTGTGTAACTCTCCACACACTTAGAATTTAGGTTTCAAATAATTATCATAAATAAGTGGTTTTGGGCAAATTGCATTTTATACTGTACCACTAGAGTACGGCCATACAGTGATAAAAAAACACTTGCAGTGCGTAGCTTGTTTATAGTTGTAACTGGATTTAGCTCCCCCTCTTTCTCTTGTTCTCTATCAGTATGACTGTTGCGGAACATATCCTCTTCTACTCGCTGTTGAAAGGCCGTCCAATTGCGGAGGCCGAGGAGGAGGTGGAGAACATGCTGCAGGATCTGGGTCTTCCCCACAAGAGGGATGAACTGACCCAGAACCTCTCAGGTCTGTCTGGATGATTCTTCGTCAAAAAAAAACAAACAAAAACAGCTGCAAACACGCATGGATATGTTTTGTTTTTTAAATAGATGATACACACCTAGTATGCAAGTGTATGCACAAATGTATTAATGCTCACTACCATGCAAACCACAGACCCGCGCACACACTCACGCACACACACACCCACACACACTGATATGTGCACCGTTAGTACTAATGATGTTCTAATGCAGGGGGCATGCAGAGGAAGTTATCAGTTGCCTTGGCGTTTGTTGGTGGGGCTAAGGTGGTGATCCTGGATGAGCCCACTTCAGGGGTGGACCCCTACTCCAGACGCTCCATTTGGGACCTGCTGCTCAAATACCGTGCAGGTAACAGCAATCCCTGCTGGCTAGAACAGGGTATAGAGCCCCAGTGTCATGGTAATGTGGAGATTTTCTGCATGAGTCCCTCTTATATCTTCTTGGGCCTACTAAATTATAATGCAACATTCAAGCCAGCTGTACTGTTCTTGAATTTTTCTCTATTCATTGTCCGTCTCTGTCTCCTTGTTGTAGGGCGAACAGTGATCATGTCCACCCACCACATGGACGAGGCCGACCTGCTGAGTGACAGGGTGGCTATCATCTCTCTGGGCCGCCTCTTCTGCTGCGGATCCCCCATCTTCCTCAAAAACTGTTTTGGAGCTGGCTTCTACCTCACTCTTGTACGACGAATGAAACATGACACTCCAAAGGTGAGAACTTGTGAAAATGGAGACTTGTGTATGTTTGTGTGCATTAGGCTTTTAATGGTACAGAGTGGTAGATTCAAAAGTTAAATTATAAATTTGGATTGACGGTGGAATTAATATACTGCCTGAATGTAATACTTGTCTGTCTAGAACAGCATATGAAACAGCCTTTTGTTATAACTTGAATTATAAATGTATAAATAAATGAATAAATAAAAAACATATTTAAGATCAGACTAATATAAAGGTGAAACCATTATATTAGGCTGATCTTAAATATTTTGTTTATTTAGTGCCTGTGTGATTTGTATGTCAATGAGAAAAATGCACGCAGGAAAGTTATTTAAAAAACTTCATTATTGTTTCATTTGTTCCGCAGGCCAACTGTGACTGTACAGAGGATTGTTCCTGTAAATGTTCAAAGTGTTCAAAATTTAAAGTAAACCAGGAGGAGAGCCAGACCCCAGACAGACAGATGGATGGTAAGGTCACCATTAGTTCCATTTCAGAGTTCAGTGTGCTATGCCAAGTTCATTGCCAATCCTCTTTAATTTGTTTTGAGTCTATTCTGCTTTTAAATTAATAATGTAATGGAACATCTTTTTGTCCTGTTGATGAATAGCACTTTTGCACTGGATTGTAGCCAGTCTAGTTTTTGTACCTGCTGCCAACACACCTAGATTTTCTTTTAGTTTTGCCCAACCACATGCTGTAATTTAATATGTTTATCTTCTCTTTTTCTATATTCTCTGCTGTGGTTTATTATTATTGCTAGTGGTGCTTACCTTATATTCTGCTGGGCCTCTTTTAGTATGACAGAGGTGAATGATATTGAAGATATTAAATTAAACAAACAAAGCAGTGATGGAAGTTGAAATAAGGCAAAATCATCCTCTACCACTCATTTTAGACTAGTTGTATTTATATAGTGCCACATCATAACAAAGTTAGCAAGTAGCAGAGAGAGCAGGAGGAAGGAAAACACACAGTAGTACAGTACAGTTCTACATAGAGATGTAAAGTAATAGTTGTGGTAATGGTATTGATGGTAATATTAATATAAATAACACTTAAAACAATATAATAATAGTAATACTAATAATGAGAGAGAAAGAGAAAGAGAGAGAAAGGAGAG
Source organism: Nannoperca obscura (assembly GCA_036024295.1). Taxonomy (NCBI): domain Eukaryota; kingdom Metazoa; phylum Chordata; class Actinopteri; order Centrarchiformes; family Percichthyidae; genus Nannoperca; species Nannoperca obscura. Next base: position 272 of record JAVQJL010030242.1, on the reverse strand, counting down.
AAAGCACACAACTACGGGAAGAAGTTGAGTTAGCAACAAGCATTAATGGGATAAGAGTCCGCACAAATGGAGAGGGAGAGGAAGAGAGATGAGAGAGGAGCCCAGTGCATCATGGGAAGTCTCCTAGCAGTCTAGGCCTATGGCAGCATAACTGCTCAGGGGTCACCTGAGTCAGCCCTACTATAAGCTTTATCAAAGAGGAAAGTCTTAAGCCTACTCTTGAATGTGAGGAGGGTGTCTGCCTCCCGTAAACAAACTGGAAGCTGGTTCCA
>JAVQJL010030239.1:0-14220 GCA_036024295.1 Nannoperca obscura | reverse complement strand
ACACACACACACACACACACACATAGTATCCCACACAACTCCTCAGCGTGATCAATTAACTGATTATTCCTTGCGCTCGCTGGTGATTGGCTAATCAGCAAGGCTATTAATCACGTTCTATCTGAGCTGATCGGGAGATGCCTATCCTGTGCTCTCATACATCACACACCCAAAACAGGTGTGGTTCTGGAAGGAATGTCGCACACACACAGTGAAGTTCAGTTCAAGAGAGCTGTTTTGGTATACATACAATTGCTATAACTCTATTTCTATTTAGCTCTTTGCATCATTTCAGTTTACTGCAATTGCTGTATAATGTTCACACTGAGTACATCACAGAGAGACATGCAGCTTCAGGTGGGAAAAAGCTGGAAGTTGTTCATTTCTAAAACCTTTAATTACCACATGATCAGGAGAGGTATGTGACCTGCCCCAATATTTACATACTCATTTGTTGATTTTAATTCTAACATTAGACTAATGTCAACATTTTCACCTTTATTGAAAAAAAGGCTTTATTAAGGTTTCAATTATGGGATACAGTTTTCAGGTTTGGGTCAGTGTTAAGGGACTGTGATCTAATAAAAATTACCGTAACACGTTACGTTTTCATTACTTTATCCATTGATTATCATTAAAATCCCATTGAAAATACCTCGACTATTAATGGATAAATGAATGGAATTAAAAGGTATAAAATCATTATACAAAGAGTTGAAACTGGTTTAGTGGGTTAAATGAGTACTTCACATCCTCTGGCTTTATTATCACAGAATTACAGCATAATTGTTGTTAATCGCTAGATGTATTGATAAGAATGTCAATCAGAGGTCCCTACATCACACTGTCAGTGTTACATCATGTTACACACAGGGATGAGGAGCGGAGGAGCTGCATTGTGATCTCCAATCACCGCCTGTTTCCTGAACGCTCACCTCATCCGATGCACTTCTCTGCCATAATATTCTTTTTTGTTATTCGCTCTCTTTTTTTCAATTAGAGTCAATTGACCTGACAGAATTGCCTGCAATTAAGTGATTTTTGTAATGGTCCTGGGCTAATTTGCCTTGGCTTGTCAGCTGTATTTTATGTCGCCAACCCCCCACCTCGCTTACTCTCTCTGGCACATAATAGCTTATAATTTCAAAATCTTTACCCTCCGCTTCCTTCTCAATAAATCGCAATTACAGGAAGTTGTTAGAGATGCCTAAACTCCCCACCCCCGCCGCTTTTCTTTGTGCCGTCAGAGATATTTCTATATTTTTTATGCAATTGACAGAGCAGCAGAGGAAATCTATTTGTTTGCAGAGCCTTAATGTAATCGCGCTTCATGTGTGTACACTGAGTCCAACTCTCCTGGGCTCCAGCACACAGAGAAGTTTGCTCTCTCCACATTGCTCATTAAGAATATGATTTTCTGGCAGCTGGTCTTTGGATGGAATATCTTTTATTTCATCCCAAACTGAGGATTTTATAGGTGTTTTATTTCCCAGAGAGCTGGCTCGATGGATCCTTTTGAAGGTTCTTGGTTGCACAAACGCGTCCAGCCCAAAAGCCCAGATGAAAGGGAAAGGTCAGCTGATGGTTTACTCGTGTTTTGGAGCCTTGGCAGCAGGGGTCGCAGAGGGAGTTTACTGCACCCCCCCCCCCCCTCCCTCCATCCCCCCATCCCACTTCGCTCCTGTTTCCTCTCATCTGTCAAGCTCAGGCCCGATCGCCACGCTTCGAGTCTCCTCATAAAATATGCAAATGAACTCCAAATGAAATACCTTTTCCCTCGCTCTCTCCGAGCTTGAAGGCCTTCCATCAGTTCAATGAGCTCCCCCCCACACCCCAACACTAATCATCTCTGTATGTAATAACTCCAGAGGCGAGCATCTGCTTGCCTCCATAACACTCCACTGATCTGCTCTCCACCCATTCCACATTCCCACCCCCTTCCCCATCACAATCTACACGTATCAGGTCATAATGACTTAGCGGTTAAAAGCAAATAGATGCCAGGGGACAAACAGATGCCCCCCCTCTCCACCACCCCCACAATTCTTCTCATAGACACACACACACACACACACACACACTACTTCCATCACACACTCTGATGCCCAACTCTGGCTACTCAAGATAAATGGAGGGGAGTGAGAGAAGAATTAAGCAATGATCAATCAAATTCAGTGCTGGGACGTTTGATATCAGAAAGTGTAGCTGCCCCCCAACCCCCACCCCTCCCCCATTCAAAGCCTGTGGGGGTGGGAGGGGGGGTTGGTGAGATTGGGAAGGGGGTAAAAGTTTGTTAACGCCTTGGCAAACGCTGCAGCGGTGTACATAGCTGGCAGTAAAGGAAATAAGGGGGGGGCTGACAAGAAGCAAATGACAATGGGCTTTAACCATTTAGCATCCTCACACACACGTGGATATTAGCTGCTGTGTGTGTGTGTGCATTAAATCTCAGGTGGAATCACTGCACCGTCACGCTAACACTTACCTAACTTTCTCCATCTCAAAGTTGGAGCCTTAATGCTATCTTAGTTTAGCGCAGTAGCAGCAGAGGTGGCTGATCGATGGATATTTTGCCGCTTGATAACTCAATTTCCTCACGCAATCTCATTTCAGTAAGCATAAGTATACCGATACTGGGCTCTAATGGCTGTGCGTGCTGTGCTTAACACAGTTTGAAATGAATAACCCTGCTAACAGTCTCATAGCCATTACAAGCAGGACTTAAATGATCATTTGGGAGGATGAAACCACTGATAGCATTTTTGAAATTATCCTAATATCATTTTCAGTTTGCCTAAATCATTCTAATGAGATGTGCCACTTAGCGACCATGTTGGAGCTGAAATAAGGCCCCGTGTCTCAGCTGTGTCAAACGCCCTGGATGTAAACGGCTGCAGAAATATGTCCTCCCACTGCTACAATAAGTGGAGTTGGTCTCAGTGTGTGTGTGTGTGTGTGTGTGTGTGTGTGTGTGAAAAACTCCATCCAGCTCTATTTGTGTCGCACAGCCATTCCTCAAAGCAGCAGATCATTTTGTTGTTGTTGTTGTTGTTGATTGAAGCATTTTATTTTCTAAGGATACAAGCACACACACACACACACACACACTCATGCACACACTCACAAATGGGCTCAGGAGAGAAAGGGAGAAGGATACATACATTCAGTTGGATCAACAAATAAATTATTCAGAGCAATATGACAGCAGATGTTTGGGAGGCCGTGATTCAGCGGTGGTCTCCGCTGCAACTTTTGATCAGAAATTCAAAAACAGGCCCTGTGTGGCCGACAGACGGCTGGATGGGAGTCTGCGCTCCAGCTCTCATCTCCCCCCTCTTCCATCTTCTCATCCCAGATATTTCTGAGGCCATTTGTTTAGGAGAGATGCTTTGTGGAGAGGCTGCAGACCACAGCCACATGATGTTAACTTCTTCATCGCAGCTTTGGGTAGAAACAGAGATGTTGTTAGATTAACATTAAGTAATGAGGCAGATTTATTCGTCTTTTTGATGAGGATATGATAAGACAAAAAGGATACACAATTCTGCCTGTAACAGAGACAGAATACAGGCTAAACCACAGCTTAAATCAGTTTCGGTCTCATGAATATTAATGAGGCAAATTAATATGAAGCAATTTAATAGTATACATCTAATTTCAGCTCTATGAACATGGAGTTGTTAATGTGTAGCATCATTAGTGGCAGATCCCCCTTTTATGGATTCAAAGTTCATTTAAAAAACCCAAAACACTTTACACTCTATTTACACATTAGTCATAATGATGTGGTGAATGTATTCAAGTTTGACATAGGCAAACATAAGCACAGACAGTCATGGAAGTATTCATTTTAACCCATACTTGATCTTCCCTTAAACCTGACCTAAACTTAACCGCAGCATCGTCTAATCACAAAACAGTGACTGGTAACAGGAACACACCCATGATGCGGTTCTGATGAAAGGGCCGTTACATCACAAAGCACTTGCATGGGCTTGACCTAAGCTGTGCCTGCACTGATCCTGGGAGATGCCATGAGTGTTAAATTGATAAGTTATCAATATTTAAATTAGAAAGCATACTACGCTGTACCACAACAACCAAGCTGGAGTGTTAAAATAAAGCAAAATGTATTTTTATGTATTAAATGTATTTTACTTGAAAGACAATCGAAGCAACAGAATCATTTGTCACTGTCTCTTTAAAGCCTCATTTCCATTTTTGTGGCAGTGAAAGTGTGTGTGTGTGTGTGTGTGGTGGGGTGGGGGGGTTACAATGGGATTTAGTCATACTTAACTCGCAATTGAGGGTCCCCCTACACCACTTCCTTCACCCAGACACCTTTTTCATACACGAGTGAACCATTCATATTCCATCTGTTCCAGCTCTCACTCTTTGGGGAGGCATTCAATCTCTGAGACTCATATGATGTGAATGGAGGTGGGGAGTGAAGTGGGGGGGCAGACAAAGAGAGAGAGGGTGAGAGAGAGGAGTTGTGGAAGTGGAAATAGAGCGAGTGGAGAAAGAGAGAGGAGGCTCAGCACCGGCGCTGAACTCCTGGGACCTTTCAGAAAAACTCATCGCACATCAGTGTCCTGCCGAGCCGCCGCCACGGAAGAGAGGACGAGCGAGGCAGCAGAAGACAGGGGATGAAGAAAGAGGGAGTGAGTGAGTCAGGGAGGGGGGAAGAGTAGAAATTGAAGAAAAGGAAGTGTAAAAGAAAACTGAGCATGTGATCTATGTTGGAGAAAATTTCAAATGGAATGGAAAGAGAGAGGGGAGCTGAAGACCACTTTGACGTGGTGGGAACTTCATCACTGCAGCTGAGGGACAGCAGCAGTCTCACTGTATATAACAGGAGGAAAGGCTATTGTTGTTGGTTACATTTTTTCTTACTATTTAGTCATTTGCAACAATAATGTGAAAAATCCATCAACACTTTCTCACGTCCCTGCCCTGTCTCAAGCCCATCGGCTCTTAATGAAGACGTGAATCTTTAAAAACAGCTCACAGATATATAGTTTCAAGTTTAAAAAGTCTCAGTAATTTCCTCAAGCAGATGCTCACTGTAGTTTTTATCAAACAAACAGGAGGAAATATACTGTATATACGATATACTGCGGTGGATGAATCCACATGTGGTGCTAGTATTTGGGGCAGCAGATAAACTATCGCTTGTGTTCATGATGATGTGTTTTTATAGTTTTTGGACAATTTCCAAAGTGGGTGTTCGGATGAAAAAATGGATACATATATTTTCAATATACTCAAAATATATAAAAATATATATATTTTTTTTATCTTGTCACAAGGTCCACTCTCAACAATATATCGTGGTCTTCATTGGTATGTAGAGTTTGCTCAGTCATCATAGAGAATTTATGTGCTGATGTTACTTTTATTGGGAGTTCTTATCACAGAGCGTCAGTCACAGTTGACTCTTATTTAATTTTTGATTCCTACACACTGTACCACTTCATCACTGACAGAGACACAGATCGACTATGAGGACGAGGGAGACGGGCAGGGAGAGCAGGCAGGAGGAGGATGTCAGAGGGGAGGGGGGGTTCTGCATGGCTGGAAGGCAGCACGGAGGCGACACATCTGTCGCAGTATTAACTTTCTGCTCTGTGGGGCCTGGGTGTCAATGCTAGCCGCTGAGGCCCCAACTCCAGTCATCCTGGAGCTCAGATGGAGAAACAAAGCCACCCAAAACAGCCCAACCTCTGCTCTCTACAGTGGGAGATGAGTCCCCGCCTCCACACAAACACGCATCCTGCTTCACGAACTAGCTGTACTTTACCAATCAACTCCAGTCCTCCCACAGAATCTCAGCCATACATCAGGTGTCAGGGTTTATGTACAATTTTAATATTATTTCTTCTCAAGTGCCTCAGCTAACTAGTTCCAGGAGCTGTGATTTGATCTTCCCCCAACAGTCAAACAAGACACACTATTTTACCAAGTATCCAGCAATACAATACTTGAAATGTACCATTTTACAGTTGAAAGAAAGCCTCAGTAAAGCACATCTCAATGCAGGGTTCTAAGCCTTTATTACTTCTGGTTTGGACTACTGTAACTCTCTTTACTCTGGTCTCAGCCATAAGTCAGTTGCTCGTCTCCAGCACATGTAAATGGCCACCGCTAGGCCTTAATTAGATTCTAGGAAATTGAATCACATCACCCCCATTTTAGATTCTGTCTTCTTAAGAAGATATGAATAAACAGGCTTTGCATCACAAAGAAACATCTCATTAAAATGTGAAACAAGACCATCTCTTACAACTGGAGTCAAGCCATTTCAATAATGTGAGGCTTTATATTCAGATATTTAAAGACAATTAGAGATTACTTGTAGAAAGCAGTAATCTTTGTGCTTTGACTGTAGAATGGATTTGGATTGTTTAATACTTTGTTCACTAAACACACTTTTTACTTGACTTTACTTAAAAACACACACACACACACACACACACACACACACAATAAGCTGATCCCTTGATGATCCCCTTGGTCCACTAAATAGGCATTTATTACCCATTGCTCTAATCCCAGTCTCTTGTGAACAGCATCTGAGCACCTAATCTCTAATGTCATTATGGTCACTTTGTCCAGGGAATGACCCTTATTGGCTCAAATCAATAGAGCCTGTTCAGGCCTCAATCTCAGAGGTGCTTTCCGGACATTGGGGATTTGTTTTTCACAGTCTCTAGGGCTAAGAGGGTCTGGTATGGCCAAACTGACCTTGGAGCCCTGCGGCCCTCAACTGGCAAAAAGCCTCCTGCACTGGAGGTCCTAGACGAGTGCCCTGAGGGATGCCTGGGTCACCAAGCTGCTGCTTCTAGCATTGAGCTCCAGCTGCTGAGGTTGTTGTTTTTGTTGCGCCTGCTGCTGCTGTTGTTGTTGTTGTTGAGCGGAGTGGCGTCTCTCCCTTCACCTCTGTCTCCATTTCTCCCTCTCTCTCTCCCTCCCTCCCTCTCTATCTCCGGCCTGCAGGGCATAAAGAAGCCCCATGAATTAATGAAGATGAGCGAGGTAATTAAACGTGGTGGTGATGGCGACACAGATCCTGGGAGGGTTTCAGAGGGACAGGAGGTCCACATGGGGCCTCGGCCTGCCTCACTGCTATTACCCTCCTCCCTTCCTTTATCCCCCTGGTCCCCAGGTTGCATGGCACACAGATATGGCTTGATTGGCCTGCTGGGCACGGGGAGGATGAGGGTTGGTAAAGTTGGCACCCAGGGGAGTTGGAGGGAGAGGCAGGGTGGAGGGGGGTAGATTGAGCTCAGGCCTCACCTGTGGCCCCGAAGCCCCTCCCTGGATCCCTCCCCTGGCAGCCAGGTCATACTGCGTGGTCCAAACACCCCCTGCCTGGGGAGGAGAGGAGGAAAACAACAGCATGGAGGGAAGGGAGGTGTAGAGGGAAGGATGGAGGGGATAAGGGAGGTAGGACAAGAACCATAGGGGCACTTCCAGGGATTATGGCCCCACGCTGGCCCACTGGGGCGCAGCCTTGATGGACGTCTGACTGGCAAGCACTTGCCCTTTTAAAAGATGTGATGTTTGCCGACCACCTCGACACCACACAGCCCAGCAGCTGGGGGAGGCCAGCAGACTGCAGTTCTGACTGGTCACTTATCAGGGTCTTATCATGCCAAAGCTTCTTGTTTTTTACTTTCCTTTTTTTATCTACTACCAAGTCTCCACGACTTTAGACTTATTTAAACAGTTCATAAGACATTATGAAAAGTATTCCTTTTTAGAGGCCAAGCACAAGACAAGATTTAGGATGGAACTGTATAATAAAACAGGTTTTAAACAAACCCCAGGTTACCCAAATATGTTGGAACCACCTTACCACAATTGTGCTTGCAATGAGCAATGAGGGATTAATACCAAACTTTTGGGCACACTCACATTCATTTTTACCCCCAGATTAAGTGAATATGGTAATCTGGTTTATCTAGTTTTATTGTGGTTCCAGACCTCTGAATAACCGCTCACATCCCTTATTTATCTCTTTTACGTGATTCACTTAAGTTTGGTGTTGGCCGACTAGCAACTATTAGACCACCAGAACTTTGCAGGTGGGATTAAGAATGGGGAGACCATACTGTTGCGTGCTAGCTAGCTAGCTAGCTGCATCCATTAAGCATAATGATGAAAAGATGGCCACAAAAATAGAGACAAGCATGGATGAGATCAATGTCAAGTTACAGAAATAACTAACTCTTAAACTGGCATACTTCAATCATTGTGAAAAACAATAAATTAACTACTCGTAGCAACTGCTACTCTGTAAACTAACGATGATGTCAGAAGGACACTGTTTACTCACTGGTTATGGCTAAACAAAGCAAATAATTTTTTGTGAGTACGAGCAACCCCTTTCACATTACAGGATCAGCAGTCCTTTGATCCAGTGTTGACACAGAAATGTTGATGAGTGCAATAGTAGCTTCAAATAATACATGGTTTTATCATTCACCTTACTTTTACTGATTTAACAGGCCAACTTGACGCTGTTAGTCACTAGGCCTAAAGAGGCTAACTTTTTTTTATGTTCTATTTGAAATATCAAAGGTGAACTACAAATGTTCTGGCAGTATGTAAAAGACAAGATCTGAAATGGATGCCACAGTTATTTGACTTAAAATTTTAAAGTACAAAGTACAGGATGTAAAAAATGATATGTTTATGAGCGAAATGTTCTTGTTATTTATAATGAAAAGGAGGTGAAATGAACAGATGGATTTGATGATGAACCCCAAGGCGAGGCCTGGAGGTGCTGCTCTTGTGCCTCTGACTCACAGCAGTAAAGGACTCAGCGGACGCCAGCAGCAGTTTACCATTAGATCTGATCCAGCACCATCACCCAGGAGAGCTCCCTAAACGTCCCCTATTCTTATTTGTTATCACAGCCTTCACCAGACTAATTGGACAGGCCTTAACTCTGGTTTTGAGCCATGTTCCTGCCCCAGGGATGGAAGGATAAACTCCACTTACCCCCCCGTCAGGCCCACGCCAAAACACGTGTCTTCCCAATGGCTTATGGGAATTTGATGTCGTGATCCAGCAGGTAGGATGTTTTGTTCAGCCACGAGTTTCCATTGCACGCACACACACACACACACACACACACACCCATCTGCATCTGCCCATCTGTCCCAAGATGCTGTTTGTCGTCAGCGACCCTGAAGTTTGTTATGTAAACAAAAATTTGCCCTAATTAACTAGAGGGAAGTGTTGTCTTGGGAACAGGAGGGGAGGGGCGGGTTAGAGCCAGGTGGCCTTTTGTCACTCCTGCAGCCGGCCTGCATTTTTTCTTTTAACTACATATATCATTTTTGCCTGCGTATGTGAATTAACCACATGCACTCAGTAAAAAATGAAACTATCAGCAAATTTCCATACACAAGGATCGAATTAAGACTGAGTGTGGCTAAGGACTGATTTTAATAAAAGTGATGAAAAACAGAGAGGAGGAGCAGAGGTAAAAGACAAAAAAAGAAAAACAGACAATGGATGGCTGAGGTCCCAGTGGGGAGAGGAGGAATACCCCCTTTGTCATCGAGGGAGTGCAGAAATGCACTGATTACAGAAGGGTGGGGGGTAGGAGAACAGGTGTGCTGCGGACCCCCTCCCGGGACCACCCCACCACCCCTGGGTCCTCAGAGGGAGCGAGGGATGGGGATGGGACAGGGGGATCCAGGAGGGACGTTAGAGAGGGAGAGAGGGGCAGAGCTTACCTCATTAGAGAGAGTTTGCTTCTGCTAACTCACCTTCCTCTTGGGATGCGGTTAATCATCACACAGGGACTGGCAGCCAGTCAGAGAAGAGGTGGAGAAAGAGAGACTTATTTAGCAAACATCCCTCCTGTCTACATCCATGAACCCACGGTACATTTGTCTGATCGTCCCCAAACAAGGGCCACAAATGGCACAGCACCGCCCAGTCTATCATTGATGATTCAACAGAGTTGGTGATATGATAATGATCCCTCATCATGTATGTGCTGTGAGGGAGGTGAGAGGAACACATTATGTATATATGCTGTGCACTGCTGGAAAACCTATCTGGAGTCTAAAAACAATATGTTAAAATAATCAATTACAAGCCTTGCATTCATTTTCTTAGTAGTAGGTCTAAATATTATATATATATTATCAACTGAATGTATTTTGTAGAAAATTGTAAGATAAAGTTTGCTTGGTTAAGCTGTTTTGTTTTTTTGTGGTTTTTTTTCCTGCCTATATTTAAAAAGTGTCATTTTATTGTTATGTGGTATAATTCTTTTTTATAATTGTGTTTTTAATGTTGCAAATAAGAAAACAACACATTGGATAATAAATACATAAATACTTTAATGTTTAAAGTTGGTGAAGTTACCCTTTGATCTGCAAAGCGACTGCAGATTAACTTCATATAACTTAAATAAACGTAATGGTGTACAAAGTACAATATGTCCCTCTGAAATGGAATAAAGTAGCATAAAATGTCGATACTCAGTTTTAAATACAAATACCTTAGAATTACTTAAGTATAACAGTAATTAAGTAAATATACTTAAATGTGGTTACTTCCATCCCTGGTGCTTTGTTTCGTTGTGTTCACACTGAGCAGCTCAGGTGATGTGCTGTTTTGACTGATTGTCTGCAGTATGAGACGCTCTGATTGCAGCTATACAGCAGTCTGCATAAACAGTGTTTGACCAAGAAAAATAAACCATGTAATCATGGGGATTTTTTGGTGCTACTTTTTATACTGTTTCATTGTTTTGACAAGCTAGCTATCTAGCAAGTGCTAATTAGCTAGCATTAATGAAAACAAGAAAAACGATGTCAGAACTTAACGTCAGATGCAACCGTTCTTCCAAGTATCATTTAGAGAAGGTTAGTCCTGAAAGTTCAAATAAAGGCTACCGAGAAGTGGGAGGTTTTGAATTGTTGTAATCAAATCTTCATCCATTTTTGTGTGTATCAGTTAAAACGATTGTTCATGAAAGTAAATCACATCAGTAAGGATAAGTCCACATCCATGTAACATCTCCTCATCTCTGTGGTTTTCAAGTACCACTAGAAGTGAATTTACCTTGACTAAAATTAGATATTGATATATTTCTAAAGTCCAGGACATGATGAAAACCATGATAGAAACACAAAGCTGGAGCTTGTCTTTGCACTGAATGTACACTTCAACAACTCTTCCCCTCCTAAGAACCCGCTGTGGTGCTGCTGTCAATAGAAGTCAGACACAGACACCTCTCGAGTATAGAGGCAAACATTCAACCTTTTCTCTGATCATGCTTTCTAACTGTTAAGTGCGGGTGGCCTCCAAGTCCCATTAATTGCAAAACATTACACTGATTTCTCTGATGCTAGCTCACCCCCACCCACAAGGACATCCGTAAAGTCGTACGATCCAGCTAAGACACGCAGGAGCCATCCTCGCAGCTGGAGCGACGTCAAGGATCATTTCCATTTCCCTATGATTAATTTGAATTTAATATCTTAAATCAAAACCTAATTAATTTAGATACAGTTTTGATGGTGGCCTGCTACTAATACACATGCTGTTAATTAGATAGGCTAATGTCACCCCCCCACCCTTACCCCTTAATGTAATTAAAATAGAAGATCCCAACCTGTGTGAACTAATGTTGGTACAACCCAGAACAGAAGGTGGTGTGACAGTTGACAAGGAAATGTGATATGTCTGACATTTACGTAGACTTAGTGATGTGGAATGGATGCATGTAACTGTACAAAGACATCATAGTATCAGTACATATTGGCAAAACAACATCATCACAAATGAGCAAACTCCATTTGCTGATGAAGATCAAGAAATACAAGTGAAAGCCCTGGGTAAAAGCTAGTAAGTGGACCTAGTGTTAAGATTATCTTATCAAAATACCATCAAAGGATTCCTTGACATTAAGGAACAATATATGGTGAATAGAATCTGAGCCCAACTGTCAACTTACTATCTTTCAGTGCTTTCTCATCTCCAGGTTTTTTGTAGTGCATTTAGCTAGCATAGGTGGCATGACATGACCTAAGTATGGAACCCTGGTCAAATGATAACAGGTGGTTGTATATGGGGACAAAGATGGCCTCTGGTGTGAGATGTAACTGTCATCCTTCTTGATCTTTCTCTTGACGTCCACTGGCTTCCCAGTGGATACTGTGTGTTTTGGTCTTATGTTCACAGACAGCTAGTGTTTGTTTCTGGTGTTTATTCAGCCTCTTGTTCACTTATCATATGACAAAAGTTCCATACTTAAGTCATGCAATGGCATTTAAACCAGCTCAGTTTGCTAAATAAAGACCATGATGTACAAGATTGAAAGTTCCCATTGTTTTTTTTTTTTTATTATACACAAAAAAGTTCCAGACCATTAAGCTTTGGTTATTTTGTTACATTGTATCAAAGGTCAAGTGACTGTTTTAGAGGAACCTGAATTAGGCAAGTTCCCTTAAGTTCTGCAGAGCATTAACATTTTTCAACTCAAAGTTTTGGTTTTCTGACCCACAATTTTGCTCTCCTCAACCTCATTTCACACAGTAACAAAAGGTTTCATAAACCGCTACCCACCCAGCAGACAGACACAGTTAGAGACTAGCTGGTAAACATAGTGGAGCATGTAGCAGCTAAAGAGACAGGTATTTTCTTCAGGAGGTGGTGGAGACCAAACACAGAGCTAACAGAGAGGGAATATTTAACTTACATTCATCAGGCAGACACAAACACAACTCTAAATGAAGGTAATCTTGATTTGTATATTATGGATGTGTAATAATAACTGCTAATATCTTTTGACATTAACATTAACTTTAGAAGGTAATAATACATCAATGTTGAGTTTACAACTTGTTGTGCTGCCCCCTAGTGGCCACAAAATCAGCTAATGCAGCTTTAACTTTAAGCTGAGATAAGACACAAGTGGTTATGGTGGCTTATTATTTGATTCAAATACAAATTATTATATAATGAGAATAGGGGCTTATAGAATATGATGTGAACAAAAGTATATGTTTTGAACTGGTATTAATGGGCATTATGTGGATAGGATTATAGTAGTATACTGGTTACTGTCCTGGTTGGTTATTACTGCATACAGAATAGATAATGTAACAATTGTTTTGCCACGGGCAGTTTTACTGTAGGTTGTCAGCAGTTATTTCCATCAGCCTTGTGTTATCAGGATCCTGACATGTTAAAATCTATTGAAGCACAGCTTGTATAAAGGTAATGCAATGTTTAGTATGTCTTCTTGGGAGGCATACCATTAATTGATCATTCTGAACCACAAATAAAGTTTTTAATTGGCCAGGCATGCTTTTGTGATATACTCTCGCTCTACCAGAAATGTGTGCCAGGAAGAATGGCATATTATTTTCACAACCAATTAAAAGTTGAAGAACTCCATTATAAAAATTCTACTGTCTGTATCCAAGCAAAGCAGCTGAAATATTAGTTATTAATTGATATCCATTCAGCGTTGCATTAATTTGTGCAGAAGGTAAAACAAAGCATATGGCTGTAAACGTCAATGTATTCTGGTCCTGTTTCAAAGTCATCTGCAGGCAAACACTGCCTCAGAGTTATAAAATGAGCCGCATGTGACAATATTACAATGTGCAAATAACACAGGTAGCAGCTTATTTTACTGAGCGGAACTTTTTTTTTTTACGTCTTTTTTCTAAAATGGAGAGTATTCAGATGTCCACAAATGTTTCAGATGTATTTAAAGCAAATGCATCACATGAAAGTTTGTTTAATTTGGGTTTTTTACTGGAATTTCTCTCAATATTCATCTGTGATCATCTGGTCATTATGAGACCATTATGAGACCAACATTATGAGACAGGTAAGAATTTGTCCTGTGTGTGTGTGCATGCATGTGTCTATGTGGTGTGGTTGTCTATGCACATAAGCCTAGGGAGTAGGTGTAAATATTGTTGTGCAAATGCAGTGTTAGAGCTTGTTTAGCTGATTTGGGCAACATACAGTGGGTATGGAAAGTATTAAGACCCCTTTACATTTTTCACTCTTTGTTTTATTGCAGCCATTTGCTAAAATCGAAAAAGTTCATTTTATTTCTCATTAATGTACACTCAGCACCCCATCTTGACAGAAAAAAACTGAAATGTAGAAATGTTTGCAAATTTATTAAAAAAGAAAAACTGAAATATCACATGGTCATAAGTATTC
>JAVQJL010030235.1:0-20684 GCA_036024295.1 Nannoperca obscura | reverse complement strand
TGTATATATATATATATATATATATATATATATATATACACATATATTTATTTTTTAATTATTGTATTTTAACCGCTAACACAGAAAAAAATTTAATAAAATAGTATGTGAGTGTGACTTGTATGACAATAAAAAATCTTGAATCTTGATTAAATATCAACATATCAATGCAGCAGTATTTCCTTGTATTTACTTACTGATATACTATTATTTTAACATTTTAAAATTGTAATTACAATTACATGAAATAAAATGAAAAGATGCAAAATAATAGAAAGCAGTCACCTGCTGTGTTAGATGTATATATGTAATCATTGTCCTAATAAAAAAAAGAAAATATATTGGTGAAAAAACAAAAAAACTGAAAGTAGCGTGTACTTGTGTACATGTACTAGAACGGATGGAAACCTTTGACAACACAATAACATAAATGAACCAACTTTAAAAGGATCAACTGACGCTGGCTTTTATCTTTAGTATTTACACATACAGTGAGCATCATGATGGTTTACCTTCCTGAAAGTTCACGTGTATAGTGATAAATGTTCCATTTACTGTGCACACTAGCATGAATCCTGCTGACGCCTGGAGGTTGCTTGGGGTGTGGATGCGTGTTATGCACCAGATCTACCTAACAAAGGTCATGAGGTCAATATTCAGTGTAGACTGGTGGGAATAGAGCTCCCATATATATTTCTAGTCTGTGGCATGTGGGCATATGTGTCGGAAAGAACAGAGCTATCCTTACATTACAGGCTGACAAAGAATTAACAGAAAACATTGGGACACTCACAGATGTCTCCCTTCATCAGAGGTGCAGATGTGGTGGGTTTGTGGCTTTTCTCGTAGTAGAAGGAATCCAGATAGTCTGATGTCTGGTAGGGACCTGAGTCAATGGGGTATTCATACTCCTCTGGATCTTTCACAGCTATTGTCTCTTCTTCTTCCTCTTCTTGCGCCTCCTCCTCATCAACTTCCTCCTCCTCCTCTTCCTCCTCCTCTTCCTCCACCACTTCGTCATCCTCCTCTTCCATATCGGCCTCGTCTACATCTGTGTCCGGGGAGGGGCTTGGAGTTGGCAGTGTCACTTTGGTCCTGTGGAAAAGTGGAACAATGATTACTCTGATGACTGCTTACATACAATGACCCAACATCTGGCATTGTCGAGCTGAATTATCTTACATAGAATTGAGCTTTCCGCTGGTCTGTGTCTGTGGACCAGCAGGGACGTCTCTTTCCTCTGTTTCTCCTTTACCGCTGGAACTCCCTCGGCCTGGGCAGCACACATACTCAACCCCCCGGAAATGATCTCCACATGGCAGCAGCATCCCGTAGCTGTGGAGCTCCAGATTGTCTGCAGTACATTTCTGAGAGGGAGACAATAAGACACACAAAGTAAAAAAAAAACAATTTATAATAAGGTTGACATGCACATAATTATAATTATAAAAGAAAATAATTCTGAGTTCCTTCTCTCTAAATATAAGATGTGGACAGGAGGTGATATGAAAGTGTGTTACAGCTTGAACCTTTCTGCTCTGTAACAAACACCTTGGGTAGGCGCCCTGATAAAGTATGATGTGATACACGCCTCTGTGCAGCCTTGTTTAGTCAAGCCTGCTATTGCTGTTAAGGCTGGCACAAGAGGCTGAAAGGTCATTGTGTACATGAACAGTAAAAAATTGACAACATGCTCCAGTGGGAAGTCTCATACCCCCCACCCTTTAATGTGGCAGAAACATTCTCTTTTTCTTATTCACATGCCTTCATTCTACAATTTGAAACATCTAAAAGTTGTCATTTATCTGCTCTTCTCACCTCCTTAGCAATGTTGTGCCAGTACACGTAACTCTCGCAAGCATCCATCTGCTCCTGGTGAAGGAAGCGGCATCGGTCGGGCACCAGCAGGGCCTCGCTCACATACTCGCCCTCTGCAGCAGGATTGAAAAAAAGGTGAGGTCAGTGTCAGATGATTTCAAGCTGTCGGAGTATTTAAGTCAAACTTAAGACTTAAGTAGACCTCGGTTCTGCGTTTGAAAAGGAAACATCAAACATGAATGTGCTTTAATAGGGACTGAGAGAGAGTATGTGAATGAACACGAGCTACGCAATATACAGAATAATTAATACAGAATTATGATAGTGAACTAGAATAGTTAGATGGAGATCGTGCACATAAATTAGGGCTGACAGAAAGCATAAATGTGTAATGCACATTACAGGCACTTTGAACAGACAAACCGCAGCTACACTAGCAAGTCAAAGACATAAACTAAAAATGTGTTTTGCTTAATTTAAAACATTTATTATAAAATGAAGAAGAGGTTCTTTAAAACATGTTACAGTGTACAGCAACATTATTACATGCTGTTCTTTAGAGATCGTGCACAAAAGAAAGTGTTCACAGTACAGTAGAAGCTAGAGCTAGTTCTACAGCGCCATGCATAAGAATTGCAATGCTTCATGAAGCCAGGGTGACTCACTGTTCATTACTCATTCATTCACTCATTCATCCATTGTTAGCCTATCTGCCCCCCTAGTGGCTTGCAGCAGGCATGGCCTCTCTGCAATACTGTTAAATTGTGCATGGCTCTTTGTGTCTGTTAAACTGCACATCCTGCTTTGTGTGGCTGCCTATCTGCAGTTCAAACAGTTACACAGAAGCTGGGGCAATGGGAGAGATGCAAGGGGAACTTTGGTACTCAAATGCCAAAAATAAAACCGATGTAAACTCACATGTGGTACTTATCTTGTTAGCCTATATGGAATAGGAATTAACAAATTAATGTATTATTCTGCTTTGACACAGAATTGTGGTGGTGTCACTCTTTTTATTAAATGTAATGTATGTTATGTAACTGCTTAGTTTTCATATGAACTTTGGTCATAATGAAATGCAATGTTACAGGCATGAGAACATTCAAAACTAAATTTGTTGCCTGGCCTATTCCATTTAACATGCAATAAACCCAGAGAAGTTCCGGGTCATCTAATAAAATACGCTTATTGGCATTCTTGCAGAGAGGTAGATAAGAAGATTGATACCACTAAGCAAATGAGATGTAATGTGTTATTATTTGTTTAATTTGTACAAATACTGTAATGTAAAAAGTTGAATTTGTCTGCTTTTATTGTGTTTTTGTCTTTACACATTTTAATTAGCAAGCTTTAGATGTGTTGGGAGGTGGACTGAACCAGGCTAGTGGATTCCCTTTGTTTCCAGTCTTTGTGCTAAGCATAGCTAAGCTACACTGAGCTAACTTGCTGCAGCTTCATATCTAAATGGACAGACAAGAGAGTGGTATCGATCTTTCCATCTAACTCTCTGCAGGAAAGCCAATAAGTGTATTTAACTGTTCCATAGGGTTGTCCTATTGGTCTAGTGTTCAAAGATGCATAACTGAAATGTCCGACTTTAAATCTGGTTGGGGACCTTTGTTGCAGGTAATCCCACTGTCTCTTTCCCCACATTTTCTTTCTGTTTCAACTGTCCACTATCAAATAAAGGCCAAATGCTTAAAACAACATTTGGCAGGATGTCAAGCACACAGTCAATCTAGAAATATAAAGGATGCTTCTTTTTGCTTGTTTCTATCCAATGAAACTTGAGGAGGTAGTCACACAGGAAATCTAAACCTATGTATTTTTAGTAGTGTAATTATCTAAAGGCAGTGAAGTGTGTTGTTCTTACCTAGGCAGCGGTAGGGCAGGACTATGAAGGGGTGTGTCTGGCACTGGCCCCAACCTTTCTTACACCAGGCGGGGATGGTGACAGGTCTTTTTGACTCCTCTATATGGGAGATCGGAAGTGCTGGGTACATCTTGACGTACAGGTACATGCAGAGATGACAGAGACACAGAAACAGATAGATGGATGGACAGAACAGAGGGGTTGAAGGCAAGAGGGGCAGTGGACAGGAAACAATTGGTTAGACAACAGGTTCGGGGATTGGTTGGGAGGGGTTGGATAAAAGTAGCAAGGAAGAAGATGGGGGAGAGCATAGTCAGTGGGGAGAAGACTAACAAGGGAAAGAGTCATGCAACATATTATCTGACAACTTATATAAAGGTGTGTAAGGCCTTCATCTGAAGTCACATTAGACATCATTTCAGTGAACATTCTTGTTTTTCAATATTTCCAATTTCACTTTTATTTAAAATGTAGCCCAATCATTTAAAACCCAAACTCATAATGGAGGTTTAATAGTGAGATAAATGTAGCTGGCCCAGAGTCTGAATGCAAGCTAAAATGCTTCCTTTGCAAATGTCAAGAGAAAAAAAGGCAGGCTTTTGTGTAAAAGCCATTGCAGATGCATAATTTGTCAGCTAATCGCATCGCAGTCCATTCAGGCTCATGGCTGCTGCTCTCCGTTGAAGCTATGCCTACTTTGACCTCCTGATGGCGCTTGGTTGCCTTTACTTCAAATAAATATATCTGAAGGAGGAGTGTGTGGAGGGTATGTGTACCATTGACTACCTTACAGTAGATGTTAAAGAGTAACACATCAGGTAACAAGAGGAGGAAAAGTGGATGATGGCACAAATGAAATACTGAAATATTCCAACAGGCCACCATCACTTCACTATATATGGTTAAATATATAGATTTATAGGACAAGTGTTAGACAAACCAAATTAGAGAAAAAGAATATGAAATTTACTTGATTTTCCTACGCCTTCTAAAGTGTCTTAATGATTTCATGTTACATTCTTTCAAAACCAGCTCTGGATTACTTTGCCATTATGGGTGATTTAGAAGTATTGATCCAGACTGGTGTTCATTACAGTTGTTCGTGTTCATGTTATTTCCCTTGCAAAGTTCAGGGCCCTACCTCCTGACAGTAGGACAGGAATTCCCCGGGCTCTTTGAAGCACCCCTGGCGGCCCTGAGGATCCGGCTCCCACTGGCCTGTCTGTAGGTTCATGTGCAGGAGCTGACGGCCACAGAACATGGCGATCTGTGGCTCTGGCACCTGGGGGCCTGGCCCATTCACCTCAGTCATAGCCAGAGCCTAGAAGACATAGGAAGGGGGGTGGGGGAGACACATGAGAGGTGAGGAGGAGTCGATACAAACACAATGGCACATAATCATGTGTTTGAAGCTGATCCTAAATGCAATACAGCACTGTTCCATATTATACCAAGAGTGTAAGCCAGGGGGCAAGACTGAGAGTAAGAGAAAGATCGAAACAGAGAAGTGAGAAAGCCAATTCTCCCTGTTTGCTGACAGCACTGACAGCTAACAAAAGAAGAAATGGATGGTGGATGAAGAGTAAGGTGTACAGCAAAAATATACAGAAGTATGTAAAAGACTGTTCCCCCTCCTTCCCCTCCTCTAGCGGCCTTCTAGGATGTTGTTATTGATCATGGGATATGTTGCCTCTGCCAGGGGGAGGGCCCAGGGGACCCCACATAGAAGAACAAACAGCAGCTAGGGCTGGGAGTCAGGTGTTAATACAAGCTCATTGACCGATGGGCCACTTCACTACATTAACACACAGCACAGAGACAGAGAGAGCCCAGGGAGGAATAAAAGAGGGGAGGGGTTAGGTAGGAAGGAAAAAACTGTACAAACAGCACAGACAAGGTCTTTGTCTAAATGAACGGACAAAACAGATTTTTCACATGACAGCCATGAGCCCCCAAGAATGACGAGACAATACAAAAGTATATTATGTTCCACTGGATGTCTGAGTCATCCCTGGTTCAAAAATGTGTTGTTTACAGAAGACATGCTTATAAACTCCTGCAGGTCACTTAGCACAAGTAAAAGATGTGGGTTTCTTAGTGCGTACTTTGACAGTAACAATCATGGCAGAGAACATGCAATAATGTTTACTGTCTATCCCTAAAAATCATCAAAAAGGCATCCCGCACCCTGGAGCCTTATAGCTCATATCCTTTCATCTGTGCTGACAGACAGAGAGATAGACCTTCTGACGACGACAGACAAGACAAGGGACGCTGAGCCAATTAGAAGGAAGTTGCCCAAAGGGAAGAAACAGAGGAGAAAAAATATGGTAGAGTGACGCCTGATCAAAGGGAGGCCCTGCTTTAGCCCGACCCGAGCTCAAGTGTTTGAAGTCCTAATTAAAATTCATACTGAATAAAATAAATATATAAAACCCCTTTGAGTAAATGTACAATAAATATAATAAGCCCTGAGCAGTCTGTGCATTATAATTATGCTAAGAGGAGTTTGTGTTTCTGCATGTCCTTGCAGATTTCTTACAAATTACAGATCCACTTTTCATTACTGCTGACCATTTCCCAAAGCATACCGGGGTTTTTTTTAGATTTATGGAAGATTTTTCTACCTTATAAGTTACAGTTTTTTTCAATTAATTTCAATATTGTTTGAATTTCAATTAGCAGAGGCTTTTAAAGTGGCTTGAGACAGGTAATCCATTACAGTGATCACCTTTTTTTTTTACTAAACCATGTTTGGGCTCATGGTCTGCAATCATAATGCTCAGTTTTATATGTTATCATTATGCGGTAGTTGTAGTATAGATTCAAAAATGACTTTCTCTGCTATAACATTTATATTTTCCTTTTCTCTCTAAAACAAAGCTGATTTGTTGCCAATTCTAAAGCTTTGGCTGACAGCACTTGCTGACATCTTTGCTGTGATGGATTAACCATCTCAAGCAAGTTTCCAGTCCCAGCAAGTTAATGACCATCCCATAGGTAAACAAATAGAAACAATGGCTGCTTAGAATGAAAACCTATTCAAAACGCTAAATTAACTGTAGTATGGAAAACTGTTAATTTATGATTTTAACAAATTTAACAAATGTTTAACTTAAACTCTTTTTTCTAATTTCACAGTAATAAATATTGTATTCTCCTAGAATGAAGACTGAATGACTGTGTTAGTTATTAACAGTGCTGAATTGGAGCTTTTTATTGGTTAAGTGTATTGTTGGATAAGCATAAGAAAACACTGCTGAAGCTGCTGAAACAGTCTGTCTCGTGTAGCTGCTGAGCTAATGTCTGAATAGATATATCTATTTGACTCAGGGAAGGTCAGTGCCACAAAGGAAAAAGAAAAGAAAAAAAAATACTTCCGGATATTTGAGAAGATAACCTGGCAGCTCCCCCTGGTCCAGCTCTCTCTTTCTGCCTGCTCTCCACTATTGCACTTGCAGAAAATCAATGCTGAGCGACTGCAACTGTATCGCCACGTTCCCCCCAATCAATAATAGTCCATCAGGAGCCTGAGGCACTGACCTCCAGCACAGCAAGGCAGCACACCCAATCTCCAGCCTGATCTGGGACCAGATTAGATCTCCCTCTCGTGATGACCCCTGATAACAAATACTATTTTAAGATGTACACTTCTGTTGGTCTGATTCCCCACGGCAGCAGAAAACCTTCTTGAATTGACCCAGTTTATGATCACTTCTCAGACAGCCACAGCTAAAGCATCACATAAACATCACTCTGATGTCACATATGCCCACTCTGCTCTGCTGTGTGAATGCCACATAGTGCCTTTGTAGGTGTTTCATTACACTGTGTCATTGTATTCTCACAGCAATAACAGAAACTCAGTCGGAAACTCAAGTCTTCAGCATGCGTCACTGCTTGTCATTAGTACCCAAAAATGACGAGGAAACTTTTAGGAAGCATCAGTTGCTGGACTGAATTTTGTGGTATTTGACATCTTTATTTACAAAGTGCTTCGTATAGATAGGTCAGACTGTGGACCTCTGTTTTTGTGAAAATAAATAATGACTTGGGAAATAAGTTATACACAATACTAAGGAGTCTGGGAAACATTTCTGGCAAGACCGTGCTTGAACTCGGGCATGACGATAGAAGCCTGATTTCATTCCAGTGAAAGTTGTTGTTGACTGTACTAGTTTCGGGAACATACTGCTTTCATTTTCTTTGTTTATTTGATCATGTTTATTCACATGGAACCTTAATTACTATATTACACTAAACTACATAGCTTTTACAATTAAGCCAGCCAATTACATATTAATGTAAAGATATTATGAATTATGTCATATCAAAATCTTGAGCCCTAGACTACGTATCATTGGTATTTCTGTAAAATCAACTTCAATATCCTACCTGAAGCCTAGCCAAGACACAACTGCACAACTATTTATGTACCAGAGGACAGCGGAAAGGATATGCCAAATTGCTAATCTTGTTTAAATGGCAATCTGGTCAGTCAACAGCAGCAAAGTCTACCTGATAAAGATGGTGAACTGGAAAAGAAGGTCCAGAGAGGTTGTGGATGAGAAAGGAAAACAGAGCAGGGAAGTTAATGTGTGTTATTTATTATTTCTGTTGCACACACCTACTTTATTTCCTAAGCTTTGGGTCACACAGACTAAACATATCCACAACAAACTGTCTCCATATCAATAAGCAATTTATGCAGCTAAGGTGAATAGGCAACAATAAATAATACATTCAGCCATGCAAGCAGCATGGCTCTATGGATGGTAATGTGGGTCTCTTGGTTAGTCAGCCCACCACTTTGGTCCACCCTGAAATATCTTAACCACTACAGGGTGACTTTTCTTCTAGCGCCACCATGAGGTAGACATTTTTAGGTTTCAGTGAAATATCTCAACAACTACCGTACTTTCCGGACTACTGAGCGCACCTGTATATAAGCCGCACCCTCTGAATTTGACGCGCAAAATGACAGATCTGAAGAATTTAGTGTGAGTGCGTTTGATTTATGGTGATTTGAACAGTTTCATTGGTCCACTGTGACCTGTTCGGAAATTAAATTGGTCTGGTGTGACGGGCCTAAATGTACTGGCGGCATGACGGCATGAAAAAAATAGCGGCTTACAGTCCGGAAATTACGGTGTTGGAATGATTGCCACAAAAAGAGACATTCATGGTTCCCAGGCTATGAGTTGTAATGACTTGGGGGATCCCCTGACTATTCCTCTTGCACCATCATAAGTTCAAAATGTTAATTTGGCCATTCCAATCAGCCTCAGTTACATTTTCTGTCAAGTGCTAATTTGTAAATGTGAGCACGCTAACACGCTAAACTAAGATGGTGAACATGGCAAACATTATACCTGTTTAATATCAACATACAAGCTGCTACCATTCACAACATATATTCAAAATGATACTGTGCATAATTTGAATATATGCTTCAACCATTTTTATATTATTCTCAAATGAATCAGAACATGTAGGTAATGTTTACAAAAAGAGTACAACGTGCTTTTCTCATGATGCTTTGAAGTCTTTAGTTAGACCAGTGCTGTATTCACTAGATAAAGATTAAATAGACAGACAACAGTTCTTTGTTGTGAAAGATTAGGTTTTCATTCATAGTTAGAAATAGCTTTTGCTACCAGTGAATGAGACACATTTTTGTTCCCTGATTAAGCTGTTTTTTCCATGTTTTATACTTACAATTTATAGCTGTAATTCCCTTTGGACATGTGGTCGAAGATTTTCAGTGTCTTGGTGGTACACAATTTCCTTTTTGATGCCAATTACACTTTAGAGTGTTAAAACTCTTGTGGTGTGAGCACGGCAGTGTAACTCTGAACATTCCCAGTCTCCATCAGGAGCTGAGGCACTCTGATCCAGTTGGCTTCACAATAACGCTTCACAGTCTGTCAACAATTATGCTTCTTCTCCAGTAAAGGACAGGCTGCGGAGCTGCTCTCCACGTCTCAGTGAGAAAACACCATAGTGTACGGTAGCATCTCTCTACAGTACAGTCTGCAAGCGTGGAGGGGGCAGGGGGGCTCACATGTTGGCAAGGCAGTGCTGTTCAACCATCCTGAGTCCCACATATCATGTCCTAGTGCTGATGAGGCTGAACAGACAGACAGCCCAGAAGCCTTACAGCTCCCCACTGTGGAGTATGCTGCATCATTAATAATGACCTGGTGATATTAAGCATCGATTGGCTTTCTGCCTTGCCTTTGCTTCCGTTAGCAAAGAACCTTGATATTCTATTTTTCTCTGTTCTGTTTCTCTATATCCACTGTCCTGCTTCACTTTGTAATCGCATGTGTACCGCCACAGTCACAATTACAGAGAGCATCACAAGGAAACTAAGTGATCCCACAGAGACGAGAACACACTGCGCACTGGGCCATGAGTTGAGAAACAGCTGATGCAGATATAATAATGATTAATTATATTTTCACACATATCCTTCTAGTAGAGGAAATTATGCTGCAGTGTGGAGCAACATCAATACTTTTGTCAGTCAGGACTGAGTCTGGGCCAGGGCAGTACATTTGCATGTTCCTCCAGCATCTCCCACCCTGTTCTAATTAAATTTTTAACACCTGTTCCACCCTTATGTTGCAGGATGACTTCATCCTCTGTAATGATGCAATCTCCTGGCCCTGGCAGGCAAGCCAGAGCAGCAGAGACGGAGAGGAGGAGACCACCCATCATTTGTCATCTTTTACAAGTTGCTGCCAGACTGTACATTGGAGAACCATGCCTTAAATGAATCAGAGGCTTCGGGTAGATGCAGAGAGTCTTGCTGTGCACAACGGAACATGTATATAGCGGGGGCCTTTGATATCACTTAAAGCATTTGTATTCCCTTGCATACAATTGTGATTAATTAGTTCTATACTTTGTAGGTTGTGCCTGTTACCTTACATGCTGAGGTACGTATCCTGTGTGTATGTATTTGTATTAATACAAGGTGCATGTGTATGTCTGTGCATATGCTGTGTGAAGCACTTTGGTACATAGTTATTTTCTTTTTAAAGCAGTATACAACTTAAATACCCTGGTTACAACATAAACACAGCCTTTCTGGTCACAGATAAATTCTAGGCATCTTGCTTGACAGTTGATAATTAACTAGAGACATCAGACCCCAAAGGAGCTAATCCCTCCTTAGCAAAAAGGATCTGGGATATCCCATCTAACCAAAATACACCATGTAGTTACAATGTAATCAAACAACCATCAAAATTCTTGTTTGTCTGGGTTTTGCTTTGACAACTGTCTTTTAATTATATTGTGATTTGACAATACATAATTCTTAGGTTTCCTCAAACATATGCCATAGAATAGGACTTAGGTAAGAAGGTATTAGTTGGAGAGATAAGATTACAGCAGCTGTTCTGGCACACCTTCACCAGCAAAGCTACAGGCAGCAACAGTTATACATTATAACATTATTATACATTTGTTCTTTGCTAGAGTTTACATTCTTCAGGTTTTTACATATCCAAAGAAATCCCATTACGTTATGCTGGTGATACATGCAAAAACAAATCAGTTACTATTAAATCTATCTGCAGCGTGAAAAGCCTTGTAAGCTAGGACTGGTCCTGGTTAGTATAACATTTTGGACTGGACAATTGCCATCACTCGTGTGGAGAACACACCCATGTAAAAATAGGTCTCATCAATGCTAGAGCCATTGATGTATGAAACACACACACACACACACACACACAAACAGGCCTTCTTGTGCATGTCTTTGTGCATCTCTGCAGCACAGATGGCTGAATAGTTGGTGTCTTCCTGCTCTCTGGGCCCCTCCTTCACTCTTTCTCTATATTCCCCTCTCTCCACTCCCCCTGCCTCCTCTCAAGGCTGAGCTTGATCCACCCCAGCCACCCTTTCCTTGATATCCCTCTTGTCTCCCTCTCCCTCCCTAACGGCTTTCACACAATGCCTGACACTCTGCTGTTTGGCCTCCCTCCCTAGGCCAGTGCTAAATGGCCAGATAGATTTGGGAGCATTCATCATTGTAATCATGTTGCTTAATTATTCATAGACTCCATCAGGCCTCTTCCTGGTGTGGCATGTACATATTAGAGAGTAGCAACATTAGTCTGCCAGACTCTCATGGTGCAGAGGGGACAAAGGAGGATAGAGCAGGTTAGCTCTGCACATTGACACTCATTATTATACATCTCTGACTAATGGCTAATTGAAGCCATTCATTTTCTATTCAGAAGAGACTGATAGGCAGAGCAGAAAATATTGGATTGTGTTTTATGTATTGTTCTATAGCTTCCTACTGTAAACCACATGTAGCTGTACAGTAACTTAATAAATACTAAAGTGAATGCCTAGTTTCAATACTTGATTGCCAACCATTATGACAGAGGCTTTTGGTTGCAAAGATGTGCAAACATGGCCGCCTTCTCTAAATCAAGCCTCATCAGTCCAGATTACAGCAGTCCAGCCTCCAGCTGGGCACACTGGGAGCAGATGGCCCCATAATCAGCAGGGTTCATCTAGGTCTGAAACAGCAGCCAAAACCAGCTCCCAATATTTGATTTCATTTCAAGTATAGCTTAAAATACAGGACATGTCAGATGGCATCACTGCATGAGACTCCATAGATCTGTTGGCTGGCAGTGCCAACCATTTCATGATTGTGGTTATTTATGTTTACTCAGAGCTGTGGCCACTGGGGTCTGTATATATAAGACCAGAGTTGCATATCCATTCTCAAGACTTTAGTCTATATCTTTCCAACTGGCACTCTACAGGCTGCTGCAGCTGGGGAATAGGAGAGAGACAGATTTCTCTCTTCTGTAAAGGTTGCCAACGCCTCCTGGAATCACATGACATTAGCTGGGTACAGATTCCCCTGATGTATGATAGCACCAAGGGACTCAACAGAAGACCCACAACGACAGGAACAGAGAATCATGATAAATACACATACATTTCTTCTCTTCTTTTTCTCCCTTTAAAGGAGTTTTACTTTTGTGCAGACAATATTGTTTCAGCTATGTTTCCCGTAAGCTCTTTCAATTATTTTTTTTATTTTTTACATCCTGCCTTTCAGCAGCATCCGTGGTAAAAATGTCCGGAGAAGAACAAAACAGAAAAACTCCCACAGACTTAAAACAGATTTCATGCGTGGTGTTCCAAGTTTGATGGAAAGGCTGTATTAAGCAATATTCGGAATGAGACAAGTGATTGTGATACTTGTGTTGCATAAAGTAGGCTGAGCTAATACGCATGTTGCCTCTCTGTTCCATCCACACTTCAACAAATGCTTCTTCTGAGTCACGCACCATAATGACGCCACACTGTGCATGTTTTCTCTCCAGAAAAGACGAAAACACAAAGCATCGTTGGTCATTTTCACAACCCTCCCTGTGCCACCGCCTCCTGCAAATATGTGGGAGACAAAGAACTGTGTAATACTGTTTCGTAAATCCAGCCAGAAAAATGGAGAGTCCAACATGAAATGCCTGCGAGATTCCGCTTCTTCTACAAAGCCAAAACTAAAATGATTTCGTCTTCTGGTAGCACTGTTGATGAATTTCTGCTGTTACATAACACTGCTGAACCTCCTTCACAGTTAAGCAACAAAACACGGGAATGCCAACATATTAATGCCAAACTCTGTGCGCCTGCAGATATCATTTAAGGCTGAAGAGCTACCTCCGGGGATTGAAGGAATCAAAGGCTTAGCGGAGATTTGAGCACTGCAGGTCCGTCTGAAACATCCTAATGTCAACACAATTGCCACTGGATCAGGGATTTTCTGCAGGCAGATTGAGATTGACACAATGCAAACAAGCTCTCCAAATCTGCATTTATATGGTAAATAAATTCAAAAGGCTATCTAGAACTTGAAGGTTCAAATTTCTATTAATGACTGCATGTTGTGCATTTTCAGAGCTAAAATATATTAAAGACAATTGTTTGCTACAGTCTATTGATGCTTTTTCTCCCACATGGTTCAAAACCTGATAAGTAAAACAGCACATTTTAATGAAGAAAAATGCATAATTACATCAAATCATCATTATCCTGAGACCACAAAAGGACAAGAGCCGCATTAAAATTTTGCGTGCTTGTGTTATGAATAATTGTTCCTCATTTAAATGACTGGCAGACCGGCTTTGAGCTGGATCTGTGAAAATAAAAATCTACCCTGGAAGCAAATCCTTAATTCTGCAGGCTAATGGAGATTAGTAAGTAACGCCATTTTTCATTTCAGACCAAAGACATATATACAGATGATCTTTATTTAGAGTGAGGTATGGCACCAGTGTGTATTATGTACAGGGGGAGACGAGACTGGAGGTCTTAAAGCAACAACATAATGCCCTTGAGAACGTTTTAAGTAGATTAAAGCAATCTCCAAGCCTAAATGAGGGCATGTTTAAGGTAAAATACTGTAATAATTGATCCAGTTAAGGACAGACTGTCATTCTATGATCTCCCTGACAAACAGCACTGACTCTGTTGTCTTTGTAGCCGATTTGTACTGTCTTTTTTATTTCTGGGTATTCTCCTTTGGAACTGCATCTCTCACCCAATTCTACTTTTACTATCCTGTCACATCATGTACTTTTTCAGCATTACACAAAGTCACCCACCCTGAAACACATTAGATGGCTATGGAACAGAAATCTTTAAGTCAAATATTAAATGATCTGTCAAGTTCATATTCTTTCCAGGAGTCATTTGAGACATGGATGCATTTCATCCATATGACGTATGACCTCGGATTCTCTCTGCACCTTAATAGTTAAACCAATAATCTCTTCTGTCTTGTTTCTGCTGTAGTAGTATTCTATATCTTGCTTTTATATGATTGTAATCAAATTAGTCTATTAAATGGAATAAATAAAACAGTGCTGAACTGAATGTCCATTTATAGCGGCAGAGCAATAAATCAAGTAGAGACTTTCAGCAGAAGATGGACTAACTTCCTGTATGGGGGAAGAAGTAGTGACAGAGGAGGAGAATATGGAAGAGGGGGAATAGGGGTTAAAACATTCATATAGCTCTTTCCTTCTGCCTCTTATTTATGCACATATACAATACTGATCACATCGTGCCAGATCTCCTGGGAGCCAGACTAGCAGATGCATTTTATGGAAATGAGGCTTTGAGGTTATATGTATATGTTGTGTGAGCCTCACAATGAGAATGTGAGGTAAGGGCAGAGTGGTGTGTGGTTGTGTGTATTTATCAATTTTATTATTACATGTGTTTGTTGAGGTGGGGGTGTGACCAGAAAGCAAAAAGCAATAATGGATGTTTTTATTAGTGGCAGAGACCCCAGATCCATACCACTTACAATACATTATACACATTACGTATAATGGTATGTATACATTTAACTCAACTTCATAACATGTTGGGTCATTGCTTTAATTTAGAGGCATGTGGTATCACCACAGAGAGAACGGACTGGTCTTTAACTCTCAGTGAGAGGTCAGAATGTACCCCATGGCTGATAAAAGAGCCCAGCATGGCCAGGTTTAGCCTGTCAAACAAAGACATATCGAGGGGATGGCCTCTTCCCAGGTCTCTCAGACAGTGTGTTGGCCGTCACAGCATCTTTGGCCTTACTGTTCATGGTAATAAGTGCTCTGTTAACGAAACAGCAGGATAAACAGCTAATGCCGGGTCCGCTGGGGCCGGCAGAAAAACAAACAAGGTTCTGCTGAAGACGAACTTGATGAAACAGTGCGCCGCACGGCTGGTGTCGCTCTCCCACATTTAACATCGGTTTCCGCTCACGCGCCACCCTCTTCATCTGTCTCACTTGTTACCATCAACCCCGTAAACACACACACACATTTTTTTTAAAGCCCTCTCTTCTACGTTCTCCCTCTCAGCATCACTTGGCCGCTGAGGGTGGTTGCCATGGTAACACCACCCACAGGAGCCAGCTACCTTCCCTGTTACCGTAGCAACTGGTTCCCCACAGAATTTCAAGCATGTCACTCAGTCTCTCTCTCTCTCCTACCCCTTATCAGTCTGCCTCGCTCTCGTTCTTTCTCACATGAAAGAGTCCCCATATGTTTGGTTTGACTTTCTATCCTTGGCAAGTTGTTGATCGCTGGCTTAATGGTTGGTTAGCTTTCTTTATCCCTGTCTGTTGGTTGTTTACGCCCCACTTAAATGACTTACGCAATACTGGGCCATGCTGAAGACGTAAACATGTCCCCAATAATATTACAGAAATGTACCCACTAAACCAATAATGTCTATTTATATAGTTGTGTGAATGACAAAGTCATTGAATGAATAATTTAATCTGAATATAAACAGCAATGGCCTGGTGGCATCCGACCTTCAGCCTACAGAGGTACACATGTAACTCCAAAGAAGGTGATATAATTTATAACATTATTATAATCTAAATTAAACTAATAATAAAAGCCATTTATCAAGCAAAATGGTAAGAATAAAAATCTGAAATGTCAAGATTTGTTACTTTTTCAGCAGATTTTCAGCTGTTGGTCGAATAAATCAAAGTATTTTAAATCGATACATTGGGATCTGGTAAAAGGTGATGGGCATTTTATCATAGATTAAAAATACTCAATTCTTTAAAACTACTACAATGGTTATAACAATATTTATACAGTTAATACAATATACCATATTAAGCAATATAGTATTGACTACTATTACACCACTATCAGTGATTATATTGTACTCTTTTTGATGATCCCATGCTTGCTCACTAGTTGCCCTTGGTATATCTCAATGTGCTGAATGTGGTGGAAATCTGGAATTAGTAGCTAACTTAATGATTTGTCACATGTCCCTCTGATTCTTCTGCTTAAAGGCCACGCAGCCTGCACGTTACAACACGTTACCAACGTTTTGTTGTTTTTCTATTTTGCTTTAATCAGCTTCAACTGTCTGCTCTCCCAAGACTTCCTTCAAGTACTCACATCCACTATTACAAAAGAGGTGATATGTACTAATCTGATTGACATAGAGTCACTCATTCAAGACATATCAGATCACCTCACTTAAAGTCAACTTAGGTAGCAAGGTTGTTCAATAGCAGTTCTAGCCAGCGTTTTTAACAAATGCTAAATGCTTTGAAGGCACTGCAATATCAAGATATTTATCATCTTCCTTTGCATCTAAAAGCCCAAGTGTCTGTATGCATCATATTCAACACAAACTACTTGACATTGCCAGTAGCACTAGAAAGCAAAGTTTGACAAATCCACTGAAAAAATAATAATAATGATAACTGAGATCATGTCGGGCTGACATGTCCTGTCTTGTTTTAGCCGTCTCAGTGTTATTTTAGACTGGGCCACTCTGGTGAGATAATGTGTGCTGGCTGTGCAGTCTGCCAGTCTGTGCTGCAGAACCACTCAGTAGATTAAATATTAGTGTTATCTCATTTCCTCAGGCCATAAAGTCTCCACAGACTGTCCAACTGGAGGGAAAATGGTTTAATCATTGAGACAATCTTTACAAAAGACCCCTCGCCAGGGCCTGGAACCTCGATTTGTGCTTTGTACTTTTATTACATTCTTTTTCCAAGCCATCGTTAGACTCAAGCGAAGTATCCAATTTGTCAGACGAGCTTGGGTGAGTATTGGCTGTTAACTGGCACAGCTTGGCCTTGGCGAGCACAATGACCCTGAGCTGAGGAAAGAGTGAAATACTATTTGTCCCTCCCCATCACTGGCTGAATCCTAATGCTGATGATTAACAACAGCCCCAGCAGCACCTGAGTCTCTCTATCATCTATCGCTGTTTGTACCTCCAGCCTAGTGTTGTTTACAGCAGGCACACCAACTGTGTATACTGTATAAAACAGAGTCAATTGCAGGCAGCCTTTTGAGAATCTATGGTGGGTTTGCTGAATACTGAGCATTAAGTCAAATGTTGTGGGAACATTTTGTCTCAAGGGAAGGGAGGGTATGTTTGAGACTCCTTTGCAGGAAGTGCACACTCCTCTACAAATACCAAATCTAAATGCCATCCTAAAACACATTAACACGGGTAAATAAACAACTGCTAGCAATAGAACAAAAACCTTGTCTTTTCAGAGGATCATAAATGCATTCATTGATGTGCTTAAACTTAGTTGCCTTACAGTTTATTAAATGTCAAAAACAAGTACTCATTTAATATTCGATATCAAGCTAACTTTACTTCTTACACATACACTTCACAACTGAAAGTCCACAGCAGCTATCTGGGGATTGTCAAAAAAAAGCATTCTGGGAAATGCAGGAAATCACTAAAAGATAACTTGATGGCATGTAAAATGTGAAAAAAAATTGTTTAAGGGCGTTAGTAAGGTTGAATGATAATAGAGAACCAGCAGATGCAAATAAAGACAGACAGAGTTAGACATCTGACGATATCAAGAATGGAGAAAAAATGCATGAGTAGCAAAGGGTGAGTTTGGAGCATAAATAATTCAAGAACAGTCACAAGGAAAAGTGAAAAGATGTCACTGGCCACTGAAAGCTGCTAAGGCAGATGGAGGAGCAGTGTCTGGGAGAGTAGGTAGGGGAGGGGTAATGAGTGCCTTTGGGATGTGGCAGGGGGAAAACAGAAGAGGCTGGGGCAGAGACAGAGAGGAGGGATGAGGGGGGCAGGGACAAGGAGGAGAAAGGCATGGGGATTTTCTTTTGTGTTCTGGAGAGCAAGGCTGGGGAGTGGACCTGGAGGGCGGGAAGGGGGGTACATAAAAACCAGGTAGCATGAAGAGAGGACTGGCATCGGAGCATTGAGAGGGGTGCGTGACAAGTGCCAAAGCCCTGTCGACAACCGAGAGCCCAGACTGTTCCACGGCCTTCAATAATTGATGCAGCCTCTGCAGTGTGCCATCTTTATAAAGCAGCAAGTGTGTGGTGAATGTGTGTGTCTATGTGTGTGTGCGCTTATCTGTGAGTGTAATTGTGTGACCTAATTGTGTGTACGTACCCATCAATGCCACTGTTACCTTTGTTACATTTGGATTAATGTGTGAGCTTTTAGTCTTTCTGAAAGAGCTGTGTGTTCTGTAGCCAATTCTGTGCAAATGATGGCAGAGTGAAACGAGCTGCCAAAACATCCGTCCATTTCTCTCCACAACAGCTTCCAATGTTCTTCTGTAGAATGTTAATACTGGCCTGATCAGTCTCAGTGGACCCAACAACCCCACACTCTTAAACCCTGCAGCCACGGCCGTTAAGGAAATTAGATTTTGCAGTCCCACTTTCATACAACTCAGTGCACCACTCTGGCCACAGGGTTTTTCTTGCCTCTGCCATCCCCCTGGTCTCTTTTCAAGGCCACCTGTGAATACATGTACATGACAAAGATGGATCTCTGTGCTCTCCCTGCTGCTTGGACTGAGTAGCAATGGGGCTGGTATCTTCCATTAGCATGCACTCCACCCTGCAACCCACATAACATTCTACATGCTCTACATCACTTACACTCTCTCTCCTCCACCCTCGTGCTCTCTGTTTCTCAAATCATCTGCCATGCCAGGGCAATCCTCTCTCTCTTCCCACCAGCAATCTGTTTCACTGCGCTCTGTCTCTTTCCTCCTGAACATGGAGGACAAGTGTTATCGCCACAATGCAGATGTTTTCGAGGGGCGCCTCCTCTGAAACCTCCCATTGGCTGCGGCCGGACTAAACATCTCACTTCACCCTTGCATTAAACTTTTCTGTGGAAATCCAACCCATTAGGGCTTACTGATATCTCTGCCCTGCAAGACTCACAGCTGGATGTGATCAGGGTGGCTATGCTAGAATCTCAATCCCTCTAGGTGACACTCGACAAACATAAGACATGTGCAAACACACACAGAAGACACTTGCACACATTCAAACCACACCGTCTCATCTGGGCTTCAGCTTTTGCAGACACAGGTGCAAGTAATCATATTTGATCTGCAAGTAACCAAGGCTTGAAATTGCCCCATGAATCCACATATATTTTATGGCTGACATTCAGTATGTGGATGATGAAAGGTAAAGTAATCTTTGGCAAACTTAAAGTAGCTCCAATTTAAAAAAAAAACGTTATTCCTTGATCATGTGTAACCTAGAAACAGCCGTGCAGTCTGGGAAGCCAAAGAAATTAACTCATCAAAAGCAGTGCATCAGGTTATGCATGACAGGCTATAGAGATGACATAAAGTGATGAGCCTTGCAAGCCAACATTATTAAACTCTGAATTGGGAATTACTCCCTTTCCAACTGTGACGCCTAATTTGAAATGTTTCAGAAAGGCCAGAATACTAGATTGAATCATAGAAACCAGGATTTGGCAGAGCTTCCCCGGACCTATTGGGAGGATGCCACGCAAATGTGCAATTAATGTCAATTTATTTTCAGCAGAAAAGCTGGATGAACTCCATGGCTGGAGACACAAACACAAATGTATACTTTCTTCAATTCCACCCCAGACTCTCTAAACGACTAATACCCTCTGAACCACACTACACCAGGCGCTGCTTCAACGTTGTCGATTGCAAGAATGGCAGAATGGGTGCATTCATATCCTTCATTAGTTTGTCACCTCTAGTAACAGCTCAATTGCTAAGGCACATTTACAGCTCTCCTTTCCTCTGGTACAGTGTTGCTCTCATTTCACAATGACTCTGCAAGATTTATTCCAGGTCCTGCGTGTCTGTGCTGCACTTGAAAACCTTGGAAAGGAAACCAGATACAGAGAACAGGGGGGGAAACATGTGACACAATAAAATGGTACGTTTTATGCCCACTGGCACACAGATTTAGTAGAGAATAGCAAGCACACGGGAATCCATTAGTGGAACCCGATTATCTCTTGGCTCTAAAATTAATTAAGTGAGTGTAGGGCAGTGTGTGTGTGTGTGTGTGTAGGAGAGAGAGAGAGAGAGAGAGAGAGAGAGAGAGAGAGA
Source organism: Nannoperca obscura (assembly GCA_036024295.1). NCBI lineage: Eukaryota > Metazoa > Chordata > Actinopteri > Centrarchiformes > Percichthyidae > Nannoperca > Nannoperca obscura. Next base: position 66 of record JAVQJL010030235.1, on the reverse strand, counting down.
GAGAGAGAGAGAGAGAGAGAGAGAGAGAGAAGTCTGTTTGTCATTATATTTTTTTCTTTATTTTTA
>JAVQJL010030230.1:0-13933 GCA_036024295.1 Nannoperca obscura | reverse complement strand
CTTGTTGTTTTCAATCATGGTTCTATGCACTTGATGTAAAGCTCTTATTTTGGAAGTCGCTTTGGATAAAAGCGTCTGCTAAATGCCTAAATGTAATGTAATGTAATGTAATGTAAAGTCCGGTCAGGTTTTTAAACAGTATTTCCACTTTATTGATTAGTTTGGGGTGATGTGTTTGAGGTCAGTTTGGACTGTTGGACAGTGGGGAGCTGGATGTTTGGCCTGATGGTGGCACCACATTCAACCTGTGGGAAAAACATCTATGTAAATCTGTGCAGGTGTTACTGTTTAATTTAACTTCAGTGTTTCAGCTGGTTTTAAGTTTCACTTTGTCTCTAACTTCCTGTGACATCACCAAAGGCCAGCCAATAGCAGATGGGTTAGTGTCTGAAGTGATGACATGTCAGTGATGAATCCTGTTTTCCTATTGGGCAGATTTCGTGTTAGTGTGGGAGGAGCCTCGGAGCTCACAGGAAGATGAGAGCACAGGTGTTAGCCCCGCCCACAGGAAGTGGAGGGACAAGTTCCTGGAAAATCTGAGATGCTCAGGAATCCTGCAGGAGCAGGTGAATAAAACAAGCACACCTGAAAAGAGCCGTTTTGCATGAAGAGAAAAGAGAAGGGGACCCAGACTGGAGCCCTGTGGGACTCCGCAGAATTAAACCAGTTTCTGTGTCTCTCTACAGAAGGAGGTCCTTCAGACGAAGATGAAGATCTGCTTTGTCCTCCTCAGTGCACCCTGGAGCATCCTCTGTTACTACGCTGAGGAGATCAGTCTCAGAGTGCCTCTGCAGGTCCTCCTCCTCCTCCTCCTCCTCCTCCTCAGAGGAAACATGTTAATGTTCAGTCAGCATTATTTTAATCATATCCCTTTTCTGGTTATAATAAATCCATTAGTAACCATGGTGACAGATGTCTGTCCTGCAGCAGACTTTAAAGTACAAATCCAATCATCACATTCTGTCCTTTTCTACCAACACAGTGCACCTGCACACTGCAGCTCTGTGATTGGTTCTTTGTTCTGTGAAGGTGTGACAACGTCTTGTGTCCTCAGTGTTTCCTCAGTGTACTCACTGTGTCCTCAGTGTGTCCTCAGTGTCCTCACTGTGTCCTCAGTGTGTCCTCAGTGTTTCCTCACTGTCCTCAGTGTGTCCTCAGTGTTTCCTCAGTGTCCTCACTGTGTCCTCAGTGTGTCCTCTGTCCTCCTGCAGGTGGTCACCACTCCCATCATTAACTGGTCTGAGAAGGTCCTGTCCCAGCTGTCCCTCCCCAACCCTCTGTCTCAGGACGTCCCCAACCCTCCACCTGACTACTACACCTGTCAGTTCAGGACCAACAAGCTGCAGAGGTAACCACATTCAGAATAAACAAGTTAAAATGGACTAAAAGCAGCGGACGAGTTCTCGTCTTCCGTACAGAAGAGCTGAAGACGTTTTTAGATCAGTTAAAGTGTAAGAACTGAAAGCAGTGGAAGCGTCGGCACGCTGCTCTCCAGCTGTTTGACCGACGGTTTCCTGTCTGCAGGTTTCTGGGCAGCGACGACAGAGATACGTTCTTCAAGACGACGCAGAGACACCAGGTGGTGAGTTCACGGTCCAACTTCACTTTTTATAGTTTCAATTTACAAAAGAACCGTGCAGACAGAACACATGAAGGCTGCGATGTGTGCAGCAGGTTCATAGCTTTTATCTATTCGTTAGTATCAGTGTGTAATTAATTTCTTTAAATAATTACTTTAAAAGGTGTGTCCATGTATTATCTTTCATTTTTCTTTGGAATCTAATCTAATCTTCTTTGGATTTCTCCTCTGAAATCATTTTAATTCATTCTAAATTTGATCTGTTTTGCATTTCAAGTTATCTTGAAGTGCGGTGGAGCTCTACAGAACACAAACAACAGAAATAAGACTTATTTTTTCACTTTTTTGGGGGTGGGTGAGCAAACATTTGCTTCCATCTCCTCTGCAGTGTGTATGTACCTGCGTCCTCCATGCAGCTTCTTTATGAACTCAGACACCCAGAAAACAAACAGAGCTGTTGAGCTGTCTGTGTGGCAACAGTATAAACTAGACGTGACACATCAGGTGATGCAGGTGTGCACCAGGCGATCGTCTACCTGGCGATTGTGCACCAGGCGGTCGTGCACCAGGCGATTGTGCACCAGACGGTCGTGCACCAGGCGATCGCGCACCAGGCGGTCGTGCACCAGGCGGTCGTGCACCTGGCGATCGTGCACCAGGCGATCGTGCACCAGGCGATCGTGCACCTGGCGGCCGTGCACCAGGGTGATCGTGCGGGAACCACTTTAGTGGTGAACATTTCCTGACAAAGCTGACGCTGCAAAGACAAACCTGAGAAAACAAGACTGAAACAAACCAAAGTAGTTAAAGGTAGACAAAGAATTCAATTATACAATTCAGTCGGTAAAAATAAAACCAAATAATATATAATATAATAATAATAAATGGAAAACTGTGTGTTTGGTTCATGTGGCCACAAATCATCCCTCCATTCAGTCACTTCACTCAGGACAACAAAACTATGAGTTTCTTTTTAATAGGTTTTAAACGTGGAAACGAGTGTTTTTCTGTTTCCATCTTGAAGTGGATAATCAAAACATTTAAAAATAAGTCTTATTTCTGTTGTTTCTGTTCTGTAGAGCTCCACCGCACTTTAAGACAACTTTAGATCAAATTTAGGATGAATGTGAATGATTTCAGAGGAGAAGACTGGTTTTATTCGTTGGATTCCAAAGAAAAATGAAAGATACTACATGGACGGACCTTTTAATGTAAATTTATCTCTGCTTCATTAATTACACACTAATACTAATCAATAGATATAAGCTATGAATCATGCGCAGATATTGATCATGTGTCCTGATCTGAGGACTTGATGTCTGTTTATGGAGCTGCAGAAACATTAGAAACATGACGTCCTGTATTTACTGATCAGACTTTATGGAGTCTGAAAGGAGGCGTGGTCTCTCTCACACACACACACACACACACACACACACACAACGTCCTGATTGGTCGAGAGGGGCAGACCCAGTGACCTTTCAGATTCCAGGATGTTTCAGTCAACAGACGGATGCTGCCAGCAGCGACGCCTCCTCCTCAAACACAGTCTACAAACACACACACACACACACTCACACTCACACACACAAACACACACTCACACTCACACTCACACACACACACACACACACACACACACAAACACACACTCACACACACACTGACGGTAGCACAGTGCATTTCCATTCTCACTAAATCGTTTACTTTAAAACATTTAATTTTTTGTTTATCTACAGTAACTCTTGTTAATAAGTAACTCAAACACACAAAGCTAAACCTTACCTAACCTAACCTAACCTAGCTTAGCAGCTAGCTAGCCCATCTCACATCACTGGCAAAATCATTTTTAATAAGGTTTAATAAAGTAAATAACTTCTACTCCGAGGATCAAAGTAAAGCAGTAATGAAGTACCTGCGCCTGCCTGTAGGTGTCATTACTTTACAACAGACTTCAGGCTTATTTCTGTGTTTTTAGGCTCAGTATATTTAGATGTGACCATATTTAACCCAACACAATTAATACATGGAAACAATTATTAGTTATTTCTCCTTCAGTAGGATTTAATTCATAGAATTTAGACCTTAATTTTGGAAAACTTTTTATTTGAATGGTCTGTAATTTCATAATAATTTCCTCTGATGTTTCCTGGAAATTATTATATAACTGCACTTAAATACGAATCACCCAAAATATAATCGAGCAGCTGATTAAATACATAATCAACTGAAATTAAATTTGTCATCTAACATTATCTGTTATTATCCGTTTGAAGATCACGTAAAATATTTTTAGAAACAAGAACAACTTAGCAAAAAGGCCACTAATTTAACTAAAATACACAAAATCTCCCAATTTATGTAAAGATTTAAAAATATATAAATATGAAGTCAATAAGTCGTGGAGTTCCTCAGGAAAGCGTCCTGGAACATCTGTTATTGTTATTTAACCTTTTTCAGGTGAATCCTCTTGTTCTCTGTCTTCTCCAGAATAAGATGAGAATATTTATAGTCAGTTTCATGTCATGATGTGGTTAGCCTAGCTTAGCACAAAGTCTAAAAGCAGGGGGAACTTCTAGCTTATCTCCTTCAAAGCCCAAGAAAAAAACACCAGGAATACATCAATTTTTTTAAGACCAAGGAAATAAACCTTCAGTTAAATATAATTTTGGGTCACAGAAGCTAGTGCACCAGCAGCTAGACCGGAAGTGACATCAGGACCAGAGGGTTGTTTGTTTTGGTCCAGTCCAGCGTCCCTGCAGTGACTGTGTCCTGTCCCTCCAGCTGTATGAAATCCTGGCCAGGACCACGTACGGTTCGGTGAAAAAGGGGAGGGTGGGAATCGACCGACTGTTGAGTGAGCAGGTCTTCACTGCTGCCTACCCGCTGCATGAGGTGAGCACCAAACCCTGAACCTGAACCCCAACCATGACCTAGTCTAGATCTGGTCTGGTCCAGACTGAAAACCAACCTGATATTCTGCAGGGTGGTTTCAGGCCTCCGAGCCCACCGGCGCCCCCCGAGTCTTTAGCTCTGAGACAGATCCTGTATGCATACTGGGCCCAGTGGTCCTGCTTCAGACGGTACCAACCTCTGGATCACATCAGGGAATACTTCGGAGAGAAGATCGCCCTTTACTTTGCCTGGCTCGGTAACTATAGCAACCACATGAGTATCTACCTAACTAAGTGCTACCAACTACTTACCGTTTGCCTCAACAGTAACGGTGTCTGACTGCAGGTTTCTACACTGGCTGGCTGTTGCCGGCGTCTCTCGTTGGGCTGGTGATCTTCTTGTTTGGGTTCTGGCTCGTGGCCACTGATGTCCCAGCGTGAGTATGAACTCTGTCAGTCAAATCAGTGTCCCACAATCCACTGCACATCAACGACTAGCTTCATGATACTTTCAGGTATTTTCTAAGAGTTTTCCTCTTCAGTAGATCATTTAGAAATATGGCACTCAGCTTTATCTTCACATGGTAACCTCAGTTTAGTAACGACCCTGACAGATCACCTGCAGGGTATCGGCAGTTAAACACCTGGTAACTGTGTGTTTGTAGGACAGAGTTGTGTGACAGTGGAGGCAGCTTCGTCATGTGTCCTCTCTGTAACATCTGCTCCCATTGGAACTACTCCAGCATCTGTATCACCTACAAGGTACTCGTCCTTTCCACCCGTCCCCCTGTCTGTAATGGTGTCAGTGTGCTTCATCAGATCTACTTGTCAGATGGTTGAATAATGTCACTCCCCCTCCCAGTGTGGCTGATCAGAACAGATAAACGCTGCACTGAAGTTGGTCTGAACTCTGAGTAAAGGTGTGTTTAGGAATTTCACATTGTGTCATTCGCAAGAATGTTATTGCTGCATGGTTTGTGTTTATTCACCCCAAACAGCCAATGGACCAAATGTACAGATGTTAGCTGTACGCTAGCTAGCCATGGACTCAGTACAGTAAATTTGCTATTTATATTGCATTTACTTGCTTTTTTAAAAGTCCTTGCTTCTTGTGGTTTTATTTAAATGTTTCTTATGCTCTTGATGCACCAAAACAAATTCCTTGTACGTGTAAACCTACTTGGCAATAAATGTGTTTCTGATTCTGCTTCTGATGAGTGCTGTTTGTTCAGCTCAGACCGAACTCCTCTTTCTCGGGATACAGACGCACTCTTTCACTCAAGTTGAAACATTTCATTTCATTCAATATGTGCATTAAATTCCCATCTAACCGTGTCTTTACATGGACTATGCAGTCACTTTCTGACTGTCTGTCTGTCTGTCTGTCTGTCTGTCTGTCCCTGTAGGCGGGTCTTCTGTTTGATAACGGAGGAACGGTGTTTCTCAGTGTCTTCATGTCTCTGTGGGCCGTCACCTTCCTGGAGTACTGGAAGAGAAGTTGTTCAGCCCTGTCTCACCGCTGGGACTGCTCCGAATTTGAGGACATTGAGGTACCTGTCTCACACCACATCTGTCTCACTTATATAAAAACAAAGTATCTCACAATACCAGAAGTTGACACTGTGCACAAAATCATATGTAACTCCGGAGTTTGGATATTTGACAAGCAAGGCTAAATTAGGTTGTGTTATATAATTGCTAAAGGTATGATGTTGATAAATATCTTTGATCTCAAGAGTTCATCAATGTTGTCCTTTTGTCCTCCACAGGAGCGACCTCGTCCAGAGTTCACGGCCATGGCACCGATGACCATGAGGAACCCGGTGACCGGAGCAGAAGAACCTTACTTTCCTGAAAGTAAACGACTCAACAGAACTCTGACCGGCTGCATGGTCATCATCATCATGGTGAGTGTCCTGACCTCTGACCCTTAACCTCTGACTAGTCTGACATTGGGACAATCTGGAGGGTTTCCACCACATCCACTGGGGTTGATGTTGTGGAGCAATGGTTGGAGTTGCCAGATTTTAAAGGTGTTAGGAAACCGCATATTCATTCAGGCTCTGTTCAGGACGTACCAGTAAGTTAAATGTCCTGTGTGCAGGTTGCCGTGGTGCTGATGTTCCTCATCGCCATCATCCTGTATCGCACCATTCTCAGCATCATCATCTACAAGTCTGGCAACAGCTTCTTCACTTTGTCTGTGAGTTCAACACAACGCACCACAGCGGAAATGAAATTATTCTTTAAATGTAGACAAGATTCAATAGAAACACCAGAGGCTCAAGATTGCTTCCCTGAGGGATTCCACAACTTGTTGACTTCACATGTCTGTTCCTGTTTTTATATCTACCTGATTAAAAAGTGTGTTTTCTGTGTGTGTGTGTGTGTTGGTTCAGGCTGGGAGGATAGCCAGTATTTCAGGATCTGTGTTGAACCTGTTGGTCATCCTCATGTTGTCCAAAATCTACACCTCATTGGCCCACATCCTCACCCGCTGGGGTGAGTCACACCTCCTTCCTCACACTCCTCATCCTCAGTTTTAGTCTTTCCAACAAATAATTTAAGTAAAAAGTAAACATTGGATTACTAAAATATAGTAATTAAATTATTTTTGTCTAGATTTTATGATCAAAGACATTTTAGTCCAAACGTTTAACTTAAGCTGGAAATAACAGATAATGAAAGTTGTGATGAAACTGAAACACAGTTTTTGTTGACACATTTAATTCAGCATTTCATGGTTTTAGTTCTTTGTTAAATTGTTTTAATTTTTCTGACTTATTTGAATTATGTAACAAACTAATGGCCTTAAGAACCTGAAATTAACCAAAAATACATTTTTCACATTTGGGAATATTGTTTTCAGACATTTGTCTGTTCTAGAAATGTTGCAGGAAAATAAAAAACATTTTAGAAATATCACAAAGGTTTAATGATAGTTAATGGGAACATGTGTGTATTGTGTAGTTATTGTATTTAGGTTATATACATATACATATATATGTATATGTACATGCTCATGATGATGTTGTTAAATCTTTTCTGATTCTGTCAGAGATGCATCGCACTCAGACGAAATATGAAGACATGTTCATCCTCAAAGTTTTCATCTTCCAGTTTGTCAACTTCTACTCGTCTCCAGTTTACATCGCTTTCTTCAAAGGCAGGTGAGAACTGCTTCAGCCAATCAGAGCGAGGCTCAAGGGTTCAGCCAATCAGAATAGGGTTTAACTTCAATGTGCTGCTGCAGCCAATCAGAGCAGACTTCCCATAGCCCCTCTTTTATTTTTGTCTTTTGCTGTAGTTTTATTGATTTCCTCCTTGCATCCTGCCCTTTGTTTCTGAAACTGAAAGGACTTTCAATTGAAAACCTAAAGTTTTATGCATGCTGAGTTTTATCAGCTGGTTTGTGAACTTGTTGAAGAAGATCAGATTAGAAGAGAAGCCACAGCGCCTCCTGCAGGCTGATGGTGTTTGACCCAATAAGAGGTCAGTCACAGCAGACTGTTTGCACAGAGAGGAAGAAGTTAACCAGCTGTTGTTTGTGTCTGTTCAGGTTCATTGGTTACCCCGGAAACTACAACACTGTGTTTGGAGTTCCCAATGAAGACGTGAGTCTGTCACACTGTGGTACTGAAGATGATGAAGAGGAGGGTGGTGATGATGATGAAAGAGTCTGAGGATCATTTCCTGCAGACAGTAAAAGAGGAAATAACAGTTTCACACTGCTGCTGCCTGGAAACATCAGGTTAGAAATGAACGTGCCATTAAACAGATCCTGAACACTTTAACCTGACAGGACGAGCATTGAACCGGCAACAAGACAACATCTCACTGCTTCACTCTGAATCATGCTATGTGCTTTACTGCCTTATCTTTGATTGATGTGTCTTTTAGGACTAGATAGATAGATCGATCGATAGATAGATAGATAGATAGATAGATAGATAGATAGATAGATAGATAGATAGATAGATAGATAGATAGATAGATAGAGTACAGGTCAAAGGTTTGGACACACTTTTCCATTCACTTCAATGTGGAAGTCAACTTTTGACTGGTACTGTAGATATGTATTCACGCATCATCGCTCTTCGCTACGAGGCCTTGAATTTGACAGTTTGAACATGAAAACCAGTGAAAGGAAACTGGGATTTTTTTTCTGACAGGTTTAATTTTTGTGTTGTCATTAACTTTTCCTCTTTTACACTTGTTTGTCAATGAAATGGAGTTTCAAAATAAGAGCATTACAAGATATTAGTGTGTGTGTTGCAGTGTGGAGCTGGTGGATGTCTCATTGAACTGGCTCAGGAGCTGCTTGTCATCATGGTGGGAAAACAACTGATCAACAACGTCCAGGAGTTCATCAGCCCGTAAACACAAACACAAACAAGTTCCAACAAGATCCTAACTAAAGCAAACAAACTTTCTTCTGAGAACAAAGTGATCATTGTGACAACAATCTTTGCCTCCTGAAGGTCGTCTGTTGGACTCGTGACCTGTTTAATTAAAACGTGCTGGAGACTTTTCTAACTGAAACTGACGGCTCATTATTTGGCAGGAAGTTGAATTCATGGTGGCAGAAGAGGAAGATAAGTCCTCGGCTGAAGGAGGTGATGGAGGAAGAGGAGGAGGTTTCTCCCTGGGAGGCAGACTTCCAGCTGCTGGTCTGTGAAGGTCTCTTCAGCGAATACTTGGAGATGGGTAAGTGTTGTCCAGTTGGATTTATCCCCCTGGGGCTGCCGGACGGGTGGAAACATTCTCTGTGACTCTTCGCTGTGACTCCTCAGTGATTCAGTTTGGTTTCATCACCATCTTCGTGGCGGCGTGTCCTCTCGCTCCTCTGTTCGCTCTGGTTAATAACTGGGTGGAGATTCGTTTGGACGCTCAGAAGTTTGTGACTGAATATCGCCGCCCGGTGGCCGAGCGAGCTCAGGACATCGGCATCTGGTTCCCCATCCTGCAGTTCATCACGCACATCGCCGTCCTCAGCAACGTAAGATTCTTTGTCACTTCTTCACAGATGTTTGAGGGTTAATCCGCAGCCATTTCCAACCTGTGTTTCAGGCTTTCCTCATAGCGTTCACCTCGTCCTTCCTGCCTCGCCTGTACTACCGCTACACCAGAGACAGCACGCTGAGCGGCTTCATCAACTACACGCTCGCAACATCACCACGCAACTACAGCCAGCAACACCAACACACATCCTGCAGGTCCGTGCAGCGCTGATGTTGCTGATTTCTGCAACCGGTCCAATGAATGAGCTCTCTGTCAGTCACATGACTTCATATTTACTGTGGATGCTGTTAAATATTTGATCTGAACTGTTGTTGTTGTTGTTGTTGTTGTTGTTGTTGTTGTCCTGTGCAGGTATCGGGGTTTCAGGGATGAACAAGGTGAATACCTCCCAGAGTTCTTTCACCTCCTCGCCATACAACTCAGTTTTGTCATCGTGTTTGAGGTCTGTGTGTCTTGCACATCAGTTCATTTGATTTACTTTTGTTTTAGAAAACATCAATCAACAGCAATAAATTAACATTCAGTGTCTAAAAAAACATAATGAAATGAAAAACCAGGGCTCTCTGTGAAGCAGGTTTGGGTCCAATTAAGTTCCCGCTGTGACCCGGCGCTTCCTGTCTTTCTTTCTCAGCATGTGGTCTTCTTTATCGGCCGTCTGATTGACCTCATGGTCCCTGACATCCCCGAGGAGGTGGAGATGAAGATGAAGAGGGAGCACTACATGGCTAAAGAGGCGCTTGCTGAGAACCAGGTACACGCAGAACTGATCAAAATCAACAGACGTTCAGATAAAAAGGTCACGTGTAGTTTGTTGTCATGTTTTATGTTATTCTAACTGGAAGCTGGTGGGGATCCACACATGGCTTGTTCCTGTATTGGGTTTTGTGCTTCCAGTCTTTGGGGAAAACCATGATTCCCGGTGAGAAGGATGTCCTGTCCAGTGACCTACGACAGCGTGGATTCAGACCCTCACCACCACCGCAGAGCGACTCCACTCCACCAAACCTGAGGGAGATCCCAGAGGAACCCGATTCAACGGGCAGATGCTGAAATACACTGAGCACTTTACAAGATCACTCTTACAAGATTTAAAAGAGTTGTGCTAAATCAACGTCCTACAAGACCTCTATAAGACCAACAATATGTCTCTAAGATCTACAAGGGTTTTCCTAGACCTGCATAAGAGCTTCAAGAGTTATGATGAATCCTTACATGATCTTCAAGATGTCTAAGAGATCTCTGCCTGACTTCTACAAGATCTACAAGAGTTGTGGTAACAGCTCTACAAGACCCATAAGACTTGTTTACGAGATCTACAAGACAAGAAGATGTATAAGATCTACTAGAGCTGTGCTGAACCCTTACACACCCGACAAGAGCTCTCACAATGAGCCTAAAAAGACTTGCAAGATGTCAGCTAGACTTGTAGAAAATCTACAAGGGTTGATTTGAACTTTAAAGTAAACCAATGCACAGCTCCAGTATTCACTTATTTATTACACCAAGGAGACATTTCAAGCACAATTGCTCTTCATCAGATATATCTTAAATGTACACCTGATACAGTCACATGATATGATCACGTGAACCGAGTCTCTAATGTGACATAGCATTAGCATACCTTGCACAGAGAAACACACATATATCCATATATATGCACATATAAATTACAACCATGCATATCTGCATATACACACATTGAGCTGAACCTCTAGACGTCCCAAAAGAGCCCCGCAAGAGGTCCACAAGACCCTGCTGACAAGATCTCTGCAAATAAGTAGTTGCAATGCCCTCAAGATATCTGATATCTGCTACATGACCTTTCCAAGAACTCAGCAAGGCCTAGGCCCTGGATTATTGACATACTAGACCTAACATGACTTGCAGGAGCTTCACAAGAAAACTAGACCTTTACTATCGCCCTAAACTCTGTAAAGGCCACGTGAGGCCTGCAAATCTTTAGAGATCACAAAAAGTCCTAAAGTAGCTATAGAATTCCTAAAGTGGTCCCAGATCTTTTCAAGACCAGGAAGTGAACAGGGCTGCAACAAACCCTTCCTCAGAGATGTCTGTTCAACTCTGCTGTCAGATGAAATTTCTATTTAAAATGTTGGTGGATTAAATATTAGAAGCCCTTTTGAATGTGTGAGACGATTAAATAGTTCCCCTATAGATCTCTGTCCTGACTTATACTATATACTATATAGGCTATATAGACTATATTAATTGTTTTACACATATAACTGTACGTATTATAACAGAAATCTAAAGAAACATCTTGTTGTTTAATGAATGGCTGAATATATCATGTAAATAAATGTCTTAATCTCAGTTTGTGTTTGTCATTTCATCTTCATCAGGTGATTTTAAACCAACAGCTAGTCTGTTACTGCAGGAACCTCCAGGAGGGACCGGCTGCAGTTCGGCTGTTTTCCTGCTGCAGTTTCAGTTTCATCATATTATGATTATTCACTGGACCTTCTGTGTGTCCTTTTATTTTCATTTATCTATTCTGACCTTAACAGATCAGATTTACATGATATTTGGATAATTCTGTATTGTGATAGTCTGGAGGTTATTAACACAAATAATATATCTGTTTAATTATATAATGATACACAACTCCTAATTTAAATTATATCGGGGAGAGTATAAAATAAAAGCTAATACTTAAAAAAAGATAAACATGTTTCACTTTAATTGAGAAAAGTCTCAAATTTGAAGATAGAATAAAATATTTTTATATAAAGTAGAACATACTGTATATATTCTATATAGGAAAATAGAATTTCAGCATTCCAGATTAAATTGATCTTCTTTTAAGACTAATTTTTAATAAGTTAATATAGTTTTTTGTGTGTAAGAGCATTGATTAATAATATCTGTATCTGTTTCTATGTGTTCCCTTAATATGTTTCCACAAATCAAAACTATTATACCATGTAAATGTTATTTACTATTTTTCTAGATTCACATTTTACTGTTTTCTTGAAGGAATACAGACATTTAATCAGACACATTTAACCTTCTCTTAACAAAAAGGCTGTAAAAAACGTTTCTGTGTGTATAATTAATGTAGAATTGATTTAAAATCAACAGTCCCTCCTGGTAGTTGTTTATTCCTCATGGACAACATATTTAACATATCTCCGTACTTATAAATAAATAAATAATAAATAAACTGAATGAAGAATAAACGCGTTTTCCCGGTCAGGCCCTGTGCGGACAGCTAAACCCGCTCGGTGTGTGACGTGAAGGACCTCCTCCTCCGACACACAGCAGCAGTAATGGCGGACTTCGACAGCTTCGATGAGCGGGACCGGGCCTTCAGCAGCTTCGGCGGCGGTAGAGGGTAAGTTTCCGCTCCGCACGGCGGCTCTGCCGTGTGCTTCAGGCGCGGACCCGGGCCGGGCCGCCGCCGGGTGTCCCGCTGCTGTCCGCCCCGAGCAGCGGCGCAGGGCGACCGGGCCCCGGAGCTCGACCCGCCCTGCGCTTGGTGAACGCGGCGGACGGAAGCGAGGGGAGTCCGCGGAGAGCGGCTGGGAAACACCGCGGTCCCGGAGGTATCAGGCTAACTGTTAGCCGGGGGGGCTAGCGGCGCTAACGGACCCATGTGGCCGGGATCGCCCGGAGATCGGTGGTGAAAGAACGGTGATGTGTTTATTTTAGTGTTCGTAACAACGAGCCGGTCCCGGTGAGAGGCGGGACAGGAGGCCGCAGCAGGTGGAGGTGGCGGCGGCGCTGCAGCTGCAGGCTGCCCGCATGGCTGCATCATGTGCCGGCAGCTGCACATTCATCCACGTAGTTACCGAACATGAGGCTGGATATCGATCCGGACCACTGGGTGTTGATCTGTATTGATCCGTGTGGATAAAAGCAGGCCAGCTGCTGCTCTGTGGTTCGTTATTTTGTCTGTTTCGTGTCCGGGGACTGGTGCGGGGACTGCGGGGAGCTGTCGCGGTGTCTGCAGCTCCTGCAGGACGTTGTTTTCTTCTCTCAGGTCTCACGTTTGGCTGAAAGACCTGCAGCTCAAATGAAGTCTGTAGGCCTGAAACTGCCAGCGTTTCCTTTATCGATCAATTTACCTTTTATTGATTAACCAATGAACGCTTTGATCTGCTGAACATGCAGTTAACTTGTCCAGAGTGACGTCCTGAGACGAACTGCTGATCATTTCCTGAGGATGGATGATTGATTGATTGATTGATTGATTTGATTTAATTTGATTTGATTTAGCTGCGAAGGTCAGGTTTGGATGTAAACAGCCCTTTATGAACAGATTGAACACTGTTTCTGTAGCATTATTAGTTTCAGTGTCTGTTCATATACACTACCGTTCAAAAGTTTGGGGTCACCCAAACAATTTTGTGTTTTCCATGAAAAGTCACACTTATTCACCACCATACGTTGTGAAATGAATAGAAAATAGAGTCAAGAC